>VZTR01019376.1:147495-321811 GCA_013400775.1 Chaetops frenatus | reverse complement strand
ACTTCAGCCTATCACAGTGTGTGACTGGGAGGGAAATCTGAGTGCCTTTTATATAAACCCACCAAAGTTTTAGACATTTATTAGCTACCCTGTTTAAAATACAAGATATAAAACTTGCTTGATACATTTCATTGTTACTTCCCTGTTTTATTTCAGAGGACAAAATGTTCTGGTGTAGCGTGCCTACCCTCACTTTCAGAATGAGAGTAGTTTACAATATAACCTACATTAGATTATACGTGGTGTGTGCATTGCATTTCCACTGAAAATAGCCAAAGACTTAGAATGACGAAGCAGCTCATGTGGTTATGATCCTCCTTGTCTTGGGAGCATCAAGGTAGCTGTGGTTCAGCATGCTGGGGAGGGGGGCTCCGTGGTGTGAGGTGTTTCATGTCTGTACAGGAATCTGGCAGGTCTCCTTTTAAAGGACTTTAAAAATGCGCCGGGGCAGGAGAAGGTAAACACGACATTCAGCGTACTCATTATCAAAATAAAGAAAACAAATCGATTGCATTAACTGTCTGTGCAGCATCACAGTTATTCCACTGTATTTTGTCAGAAATTAAAAGCTTACCACTAGAGTACTATATCCATATCTCCAGCCTGGCACCACTTATTACTGCAATGGTATTTCAATATTAAGTGATCTTAGAGATATTTCGTCTTTCATTTTGAATCCTGAATTTGAATCAGCATTAGGATGTCAGGGCTGTGAGATAAGGTATAACAAACTAAGTAGACAGCTGAAGGGCTCCTGGTGAAGGTGTTGCTGAGAAGGATATCTTGGGCCGTTTGCAGTAACCTTGTTTACAGGGACATTTCAATTGCAACCTGAATTTCAGTGAGAGGCTGCCTGGACTAATGCCTGTGTGTCTGAAACCTATCACGAGTGTCTTTTACACTCTAAACCTTCTCTCTGCCTTCCTTGCATAATCGTAAAAACTTTTCTGGAAGGTTAGGATGATTTTCTGATATGAAAATTAAGATGTTTTCCTAAGAGGAACACTGCTCTTTGAACTCGTGTACATTAGCAACAAAGTATTCATGAGGTTTGATTTTTTTTTTTTGGTTCTCTGATGTGTCAGGATCAGTAGTTGCACCGGTCTTTTTAACTTCACATATATGGCTTTGATTTATTATATTTTAGCCTCGGCAGTTTCAAACGTATTTTGCAGCACATGAAGTCGGTTCAAGTCAGAATGTGAAAAAGAGGCATATAGTAACAAGGAACAGTTTTGTAGTGATCTGCTAATTTTTTGTTTTCTTTTTTCCTAAAGCTGTTCCAGGAAAATCACGTGAATTTAGTGAGTGGGTGCTAAATGCCAGCAGCCACATTGATGAAGAAAAATGCTGTTGAAATACTTTGGAATAATAAATAGGATATCTAATGGTCAACCACAAGATAAACCTTTTACACGGTGTTTTTATGGCTCTAAATTGGCTGCATTGTAAACCAAGCTCACTACTCTATTAAGTCATCAGAGTTTTCAATTATTTAAGATTTTCAGTCAGGCCATCTAATAGAGTCTTCATCATCCCCATCAGAAAATTATGCATAAGGTTGTAATTCCTTGTTGTTGCTATGTGAGGGCTTTGTTGTGGATAGAGGTTTAATTTTGACTTATCAGGACAAATATTACAAAGCATGCACACAGGAAAAAAATGATATGGAAATAGCCCCAGTCCTACAAAATGGGGCTAGTTACAGCACTGAAATGTACCTAATACAATTTGAGATCCACTCACTAAGAAACCTTGACAGTATCTGCCTTGCAGGTACTGTGCATTTGGAAATACTATATCTCCATTTAAATGCAGATCTTCAGTTTTCTCCAGGGGGCAGTTGGCGAATCTTTCGATTGAACCACCGGTACTAGAAAAACTAACTGAAGATTTACCCATGAACAAGAGACCCTTTCAAGTCTGCTTTTCTGAAATAATGATTATAAAATTTCCTAATATTGCAATTTTATATTGATTTTGAATGCCTTTTCAGAAGTCAAGGGGAAGGAATAGTGCCTTTTACTCAAGGTAGGCCAATGTCTGCACACTTGTTTAGCAGTCCTAAGAGAGATAACTGGTACAAATAACGTCTTTGTTTTTATGTGAGTATTGTGTTTGCATGTGAGTTTTGTCAAATGGACAGAGCAGTCTTGCTTCGATTTTGACCTAGATTCCTCCTGATTATTCCAATACAGCTAGTACCTGCTTATTTCCCACTGTGAAAATAGGAGAACAACTGTTGATGGTATCTAGCTGGGGCTGCATGGGCAGTAGGCACACATGTCCAGTCCTCTCCCTTCCTCCTCCTTGCCTGTCTTAGTAATGGATAAAATAGTACTGGGGGCCAAGGAGGGTGCAAGCCTGTATTTCCCCTCCTGTGAATTTTCATTCTTTGAGGGTTTGATTCAAAGAAAATGTTGTGGGGATTGGGGGAAGGGGGGAAGCGTAGAATAAGTGAATTTGTTTTCATCTCCCTATTTGGCATGCAAATTTTGGGATGAATAGGGCCATGGAACAAGTCATGCATCCGCCTTACTCAATATTTTCTGGAAACTCAGTGTCAGCAGGTGCCCATCCTCCTTAGAGAGGCTTGTCCCATCCAGTCCAGTTTTCTACATTTGTCAGCTCTTTAGTTTGCAGTGTAACCTAAGGGTTGAGTTAAATGCCCAGGAATGGCAGGCAGCCCCACTGTTTGTGGTGCAGGCTGCATAAATTACCTGAAGCAGGGCAGATGGATCTTTTCTGTGCTGGGGGCAGGGGGTCCATGAACTCGCTCTATGCATTCCTGGCCACTCCTGTCTTACCACCGTGGGCAAGGACACTGCCTGGGAATGCTACCCTTGTCCCTGTGCCAGAACCATGAGACTCTGGAAATACCAACCATATTATGCTTACCTGTTAATGGCATATAACCCACTGGCCTCAATACCCCAGAGAAAACGTACACATCAGCCTCTGTGTGGAGTTCAGGTTGATCTGCAAAGTCCAATCTTACATGCAGCAGCATTAATGGCAGAGCTCCCATTCAGCTTAATTGATATTCCTATAAACATCTGCAGGTTTCTGTTTCTAGTGGAGGCTACAGCTGGGTGGACTTCTTAGAGGGATGTTTTGCATATTGAGGTTGAAAGGGAAGTCGAGCCTGATACATTAACTTATCATCTGTGTCATTCTCTTGACATCATTTGGATTACTACAAGCATATATGACAAGGAGATTAGGTGCAGGATCTTCGCACACACATCCTTTCCTTAGCATGTTGATCAGTGGAGATGTTACTTCTCTGAAAACCTTGTTCTAAGTCAAGTCTAGGCAAGCACAAACCTGTGCATGCATATACAAGTGGAGCAAGGCCTATCCTTTATAACACATTTTTTTTTCCCGTAATATCTAGGCAAGATCTCTTATTATAACTCGACCATTAGGGGAAAGAAAATGGAACTTTTCTCAAACAGCTTTTCTGTTGGGGAATCTAGTGGCAGTTGCTTTGAAGCATGTGTAATTGATTATCATACATTTATTTTAAAAAGGAGACATAACAAGGAATCTAACATGATGTTTTGGAATATATCTTCTCCCCACAATGTTCTTGAGGGAAATGTAAGGTTGCAGGCATCATTTCATGCCCTGTATGTTTTTAAACATAAATCAGAGAAATTGTTGGAGAGTTATAGATGTTCATAGCAACTGTAGCTATAATAAACACATGCAGTATATATTTTCCAAGCTATTTTGTATGGGTGAAAAGCTGAAGCTGGCATTTTGTACGAACAATTCAACTTAATCACTGAAAATTTATTTCCTAGTTAGGGTGGTTTACCAGTGTAGCATGAAGTTGTACACCTTCGTTTAAGTTCATCTGGTTAAGAAGGCTCAGTTAAAATTGGAAAAGAATTTAAATTGGATCAAGATACCTTGAATGAATTATTCCCAATGTCAAATTTATCGTGATGCCTCCATAGGGATATTTTCATCTATATTATCACCTATATTGGTTTCAATGCATGCTGGATATTTTAGAGAGAAAATACAAGAATAGTGTGAAAACCCAAACAATTTTAATTGTACCCATAGCACACAATATGAGCATATTTAATACAATGGGACAGAGAATCTTGAATGATTGAGTAGTGCAGAGCTTCTAATGGGAACAGCAAGTAGCTTAGGTATACACAGTTCCTAATGATTGTATTAGTTTTGGTTTAAAGTCTTGATAGATGAAAAGGGAACTTTTATGAAGGAGTTTCAATGAGAAGAACATAGCCACTCATTTTGTGATGATGCAGAAGGTGTTCTGTATGTTGATTACGATCCATGTGCATTAAAAAGTTAAAAAGAAAATCCAGTTGTCACAGTTGTTATGTATATGGATAGACTGAGGAAAGGATACATTCGAGATCTGTGCAGGAATCAGACAGGTCTAGGTGAACAGAGTTTCAGACTTAATACTTAAGCACATTCCTAAGTGTCTGAATAAAACAGGTAGGAATCTCTGTGTACTGTTGGATTCTGAGATTGATAATTAAAACTGATACTGCTTATTGAAAATTTTGAGACTAGCTGAAAGGTGTGACTTTTTTAAAAGTGTCACTGCTTCTGCTGGGCTTCTGTTTCATTGCAGTTACCTTCAATTGTTCCTCTTAGTTACAAGAGCCAAAAATCTCTTTTTAAACTAGGAAGTGGGTCTCTTATTACTTGACTGCTGGAAACAAGGTTTTAAAATATAAAACACGTTGATGTAAAAAGTGAGAATTTGCTCTGGTTTAGTCATTTGTAGTATCAGCTGTTAAATGTCTTCTTGATGATATGTTTGAATTTTGAGGCCCCCAAGAATTAAACAAGCTTTCTAAATTGTTACAGCTGACAGAGGTCAGGAAGACAGGGCATGGTCCATCTTGGACACCTGTACTCGTTTAAACTTTAGAAGAGCCGGCAGTGGGGTTGGCTTCCAAGGGCCACCTTTTCCACTGGGCATAGGATGGATGGAGACCTGCAGCTTCTGACATCATGTAAGCTCAGGGTCAGCCTCCCCTTCATTTCTCTCCTACCTCTTGCTCCCCATGCTCTGAATATTTTTGAGGTCCTGCCTTAACAGTCAGACTACCTTTACCCTGCCTTCTGAAGGCTGGAAAATGGGCTGTGAATTGTTACTAATCTCCTTGCTGTATACAATGCTGTGAAAACAAAATTCTGTGAGAAAATCAGAACAGAGGGGAAAAGGAAGTCGGAGTGCTGCAGCTTGAGGTGTATGCAGGAAGACTGGGAGGAGAAAGATTTTGCAATTCCTGTTTGTCCCATGTTCAGGACCTGTGTACACTTTTACAAAAGAAGGTAGCTGAAGGAGCTGTCCCCTTGGACCTGTAATGACCCAGCTGTGGCAAGGGGGCACG
Source organism: Chaetops frenatus (assembly GCA_013400775.1). NCBI lineage: Eukaryota > Metazoa > Chordata > Aves > Passeriformes > Picathartidae > Chaetops > Chaetops frenatus. Next base: position 316,418 of record VZTR01019376.1, on the reverse strand, counting down.
GTTATATAGGAGAGGTAAGAAGAACAGGAGTTAAACTCAGAGTGGATGTCCTCCAGCCTTGACAAGTGCCAGTGGGTCTGTGTGGGGTAGGACTGCTGGATGTGCAGCATTCAGAACTCTCAGTTTTTCTGTGCTGGCAGTCGGGTATTTAGAAGCTCTTGAGGAGGAAACTTCATTCACTGAAATTCCTGCTTCCACTGGGATTTTTATTTTTTTTTACCTATCTTAAATTAGTGCCTTGAGTGTCAACCTGGCAAAAAGAACTTATTTTACTCTGGGTTGTATTTCCAACAAGAAAAAAAACCCGTCTTCTGCCATACTAGAGTCAAAAGAGACCAGGTGGACAAGTGCTGTGAGTGAGTTATGTGCAGTGTGGGCAGCAGGCTGGGCACTGGAGCACAGAGAGCAGGCGGTTCAAGGTGACTCATGGCCCTTCGTATGGCACATCTGGGAGCAGGATGCACAGCCATGAGCTTTAGTCCTTTATTTTCTCCAGTATGCATTTCCTTTCTCACAGCTTGAGCAACAGAGGGACAGCAGCTGTCCTTTTGCAACATACATTAAATGTGGTGGTGCCAGTTTAGGCACGGAAAGGTGAGGTGATGCGTCGGAGGTGATGCAGGCAGACAGTGAGCCCTGCCTCATAGCTAGGATTTTGAGTTGCTGCCTTGCAGTGTCCCTTGAGGGAGAAGAGCAGGATTAAACCTGCTGATGCCACCACACACTTTCATTTCTCTGGGGTGACACAGTCCAGGGGTGGACAGGATCCTTCTCTCAAAAGAGAGAGGCAAATTTGAGTGGGAGCTCATGTTCAATCAATACGGTTACTCTGCTGTAAATGGTGCCTACTTTTTACAAGAATGATTTTTGATGTTTCACTGATCAGATTTTGCTTGTTCTAACTTCTTTTTTATTTGAAGGGAGGTGAGGACATGAACTATGAGTGTCTCAGAAAATTGGGCCACAAGCCCTTACACTTGTTTTTGCTTGTGAATGAGTGTGTGCACACGTGTGTAACGTGTATACACCGACTTGGATGTTGTGTATGCACAGGATCTCAATTATTTTGCAGTTTGAATCACAGAGCATGTTGTCTTGATGTACTGTCAGTTTTGGTTTCTGCCCTCTGGAATAAAGTTCAAAATATTAAAGAAATAACACGCAATATACTAGTAGCTAGAATAGTCATAGTGCCTGAGGGGAAAAAAGGGTGGTGATTAATCTGTTTTACAAATGCCCAGGAAAAAAAACCCCTCAACTCGTCCTAACCAAACCCTGCAATGGTGCACTTTTAAAAGGGATTCTTCTAAATTTTGTTTCTGAGGTTTCCTGGCTATCCTGGAGAGAGAATTAGGTCCTGTTTAGGAAGCGACATGCAAGCTTTACGGTCATGCTCTGACTGAGTGCCAGGGGGATGTGTGGTCCCAGTTGCTCTTTGGAGAATCACCCTGGGCTAAATGGTGAAACAACTACATCTGAATTAATTATTGATAATTCTTTAACATCAAATGTGAGGATGTGTTTGGAGCATTGCTTCCCAGTTAAGAGTTGAAATAGTGCTAGCAGATGTATTCTTTTTAAATGTTGCTTTTCTGGTCTTGCTAGTTTGCTTGGACAGTAAGCTGCAGAAGCTGATGCAGGTTCTGCATCCCTGGTTTGGTTCTGGAGGGCTGAGGCAGGAGCTAAGGGGGCATTAACAGATATTTGGAGTCACACTGAAGTTTTGGGCAGAATACCAAACTTTGCATAATTTGGGATGTTGTGCTTCATGGTTTTAGTCCAGCTGGGACCAGGTTAGACCTGACTCTAGATAAAATACTAAATGAAAAGAACGAGCCCCCTGCCACTCCCCAAATCTTTTGATTTGTACTCTGTATCAGAAAAAAAAAGCACTGAGCAGTGCGTGACTGATGCAGGACAGGCTTAGGATTAATTTAGGATAAACAGGATGCCTGTTGCACTTAATTTAGCAATTCTAAGACAGAAAATGCTTTTGAGTGCAGCTAACAGCTTCTCATCTGCAAATGCCACAGTCAAGACAAAGCAAAAGATATTGTGGTGAATTCTGCAGTTCACAGTCCTGACACAGTCAGAACCTCCTATTACAGTGAGGGAGACTTCTGCTTGTATCACGGCTGCCTGGGATGCAGGATTTCAGAGTGGCATTAGTAAAAATAATAGAGTAAATATACCATTTCAGAAGTCCTGCAGGACGTGCAGCAAACACCGGTGGTTTGAACTGGGTGAAGTTGTCAAAGGTTGCATTGCTCTCCAGAGCCTGGCAGTAGCTCCACTGAAATGTGATGCCATTGGTTTTCAGCAAAGGTTTCTTTCTGCAGGGCTGCAAACAGAGATCAGCTGCTACTGTGTATACACAACTAGGGAGCAAATCAAGCAGCACATTTAAGCAGCCTTTTTAACCCTGAGACTTTCCAAGATTTCTTCTTCACGCAGGAAGTTTCTTTTATATTGTCAGCTGTAGCACTTTGCTCATGTAATGAGATCAGAGCTAGGATCACTGCTGCACAGTAGAAAGACTTCCTTAAGACATTTGTCCTTGAAACTGCACCAAACTCTTGGAAGAACCCAGAACCTGTAAGTATGTATGATATAAGCAACAATAGCATGGTGCAAAGCTGCAATCAACCATTATACGATATCCGATTAGCAGGGCAGGAGGGATTTCTTTTTTCGGATGTTATGTTACATTCATTTTCAATTTGTTCTAAGGAAACAAATCAATTCAGGCTTCTGATACAGTGACTTTGCAGTAGATGAGCTAGTAGTAATATGTTTGATTTAACTATTTGTTGCTGTCATGTAACTTGTGGGACAAATATTGTAGCCATCAAACTGTAAAGAACTTTTCTTACATTTTTAGGTATTTTTAAAGGATTTGGGGATCCATCTTGCAAATAAGTTTCTGCTTTGCTCTTTGATTTTGGCAACCCCACCCTACGCCAAACTATAAATAACAAGGCAAACGGAATTAGTCCGTATTGTTCTTAGGTGGTAATAAAGTATATTTGTTTGCAGGCTTAATTTAGTCGTTAACAATGTTGCTCTGTTTGGGGTGTTTTTTGTCTTAATTGGATTCTACTAAAGGCTGTCTATTTTGTGTTTTACTATCTTGTCTGTGTCTGTTTAAGTTACTTTGCCGGGACTGCAGTCTGGTTAAACCTGTATTTAAGCACTATTTATATTCCGAGCACATTTCTGGTAAAATAAGTGTTTGAGATTTTTATTTTTTTTAAAGCCTTGAACAGTATAGTTGTATTAGCAGTGAGCGCCAGAGGAGGCACAACATGGATGAATGTCAGACATAGACCTCGTAACCCAAGTCTTCCCTGTACTAAGTCTGACCCAAACGTGTCTGCTTTGGCAACTGCAACTAAAAAATGCCTTGAGCTCCCTTTCAATAAATTTTTCATACGCAGTGATACTTCTGTTTATCAGATTAATTTCTCCCAGGTTAGCCTGATTGATAGCTGGATTGTGGTTTCTTAAGAGCTTTCTCCATGAAACCCCACTGAAGAGCTGCATTCCATTTAACCAGTGAATGTAAAAACTGGTAACCATGGATTCAGCCACCACTAACTGTCGAGAGCAATGACTTGTTGTAAACAATACAAATGAGCCAGGATAGCAGAAGCAACCAGACATGAAATTATTTTAATAGAAATTACGGTAAAGGTCATGTGATACTGTGTTGGCTTGAATTCAGTGTTAAAGGGAAAGTATTTCAGTTTTTCAGGTTTGATTTAAATGCACACCTCCACTGGCTTCACGTCTGTGCAAGACCTCCAGAAGGGCAAATGAAACAGTTCTTTGGAAAAGCCTCTGCTTAATTGCACATTGTGACTTAGGCCCTGATCCTGAAAGTGTAGGAATAGCTACAGTATGTCAATAATCAGTGGGGTTATTCCATACTAAAAATAGTGTTTGTAGGATTCAGACCTTTCCAGATAAGTTAATAAGAAAAAAAAAAAAATATTCTAAGGAAATAATAACGTGTCACTAAAGGTAAATAATGGAAATGCAGGTTTTGCTGGTGATATGTGGTTTGACTGGAGATTTTTGTTTGCTTGTTTCAATAACATGAAAATAAGTTATATCTATCCCTTTGTTTTTAAATGTTATGACTTTAATTTCTTGTCCACTGTGCCTCAAATCCTTTTCCTAATTTATAGCCTCTCTTTTGGAAAACTGGTAAACCATGGTGTCAGCTATTATAATATAGCATGATGATAGGCACATGCAGACCGCATGAGCAGTCGTGTGTCTTGTCTCAGGAATTTCCATCCCTACAAAATCTTTGCTGACTCCCAGCTGTCACATGGCTGTCACTCACAAATTCTAACCATAACCAAATCCTCCTTGCCCGGGCATGCGCTCACCAAACCTCTCTACGTACCCGTAGACTCAGGCACCGATGTCCCTGCTTGAGCATTTTCTCTGCATAAGTGGATCTCTCCCCCAGGCCAGCTGCATTCCACTAATGTTTTTCCCTTAATTTTTTTCCTGAGTGCTACTTCCTTGATGTTCCTGTCCTTTGTAAGGGGAAACATGGAATAGGAATAATAGTCAGTAAGAAATGCAAGCAAAATTAACTTTGTGCGTTATTTAATATAACATTTCAAATTGGCGTAAATTTAAATTCACAACTTTTGTGGCCCCCTAAACTTCTTCAGGAAAATTAACCCTTACTGTTCTATAGACAATGTACTGTCACCTTGCAGTATACTGACTTACTGTTTTGTGTATTTATATTTTGTGACATTTATATAATTTGGAAAACTTAGTTTGTAAGAGTCCTAGTCTGGAACTTTGGTTATTTTTATTTTTCTAGGTTATTTCTATATTTCATATGTGTCACATACATCTATATTGTTTTACCAGTAGTTTTGATTTATATATTTTTCAACCAGAACTATTTTGAACAATTCCCATCAGTTTCTTAGAGCTGACCAGTGTCAGCCAAGCACAGGTTGCCACTAAAATGCATAGATAGATACAAGACAAATCCTGCTTTCCCTGTTCTTCTGAGCTGCCTTGCCAGACCAAGGGGGCAATTGCTTGTGTGAGTTGAGAAGGTGAGATTTAGTTTATACATAGATTATCAGCAGGCAAAATTAGATGATTTCTATTGGAAAGAAATACTTCTGAGAATTAAAGGGAAAGCATTTAAACTGGAATATTTTGGCGGGGTTGGGGGGGGGTGGGAATGCCAAATTGCAAAATATTTTCTGTTGTTTGACTTTGTCACTGTTAAGAGTGTATTGAGGTCCTCATGTATATCAGACCTGTAAGTATATTAACATTTTGCCAAAAGGGAGGAGGTGGCTGGACAGGAAAGATACCACCTTGACTTTGCGTCTTTATCCTGGAAGGAATCCAGAACCGAAAGTAAAATGCAGGTGAAAGCACAGTGAGGCTCCAGACCAATATCCAAGCAAATCAGGGAAACCACATTGGCCTCCTTACCATGAGCTGATTACAAAGCATTAGTAATTCCTTCACCCCTTGAAAACCAGGTGGAGGCTTTATCAATCATTGAGCCTGCCAGAGGAAACCACGTTTCAGTCTGAAGGGGATAATGCAGTGTTCAGGAAGGAAGGAGTGCACCATGACTCCATGGACTTCGGTGGCATGGGAGAATGGACGATTTTCCTTTGCTTAAAATATCTTTGGCCTCTTTACAATCTTTGACATAAGTACTTATTCTACTCTCCTGTATTTTTCATCTAATACTGATTTTGTAATGCGAAGTTTGCAGGAGTTAGTGAGTGAGCTGTCTGAACTCTTTGCCCATCTGCAGATGATAGGAAGAACTGGGAACTAGGTCCCTTTGTTTCTCCCATGTTTTATAAAGTTCAGATGCTGGTTGATGGGCAGCTGCAGGAGAATTTTCATTTGAAGCAGAGCTCTGGGAAGATAGATATATTTGAATCCCCAAAATGGAGACCTCAGTGTTTTAACCATAGAGGAATCTCAGTGATTGCAGTCAGTTAAATGGTGCAGTGCATACCTGGGATCTGGCAGAAATATTTACCATTAAAATAATTAGTAATAATTAATGATATTTGTCTTGTAATAGCAGTAATATAGAATACTAACATTAAGTTGTAATTGTATCCTACTTTTATGCCAAGATCACCTTTGTCAATAAGATAATTTGTATGTGAAAATATTGTATTCACAGTCCTTTCAACTAAATTCAAAGTGGGTAAGTACAAAAAAATAAAAAATGCACTTGTGATATGGAGATACAAGGTGTAGGTAATGTAGGGTAAACTGTTACCCGCATCCACTCACACTTTACTTCATGGTTGAGACAGCCAACGGCACTGCAGGTAAATGAGAAAGAAATTGGTAACTTTTGCCAGGTGAATTCCTGGCTATTAGAAACTGGACTGAAACTACTTAATTCCATGGGACATGGCAAACCAGTTGGTCATTAAATAACAGAATATTTTTCTTTGAATTATTATTAACTCTTTGTAAACATTACAGTGTTGTATAAATTTCTGCTCCTTTCTAGTTTTACCTCTTAGCTGGTGTGGGTAAGTGAGGTGGTTTTTTGAGGACTTCTGTAGTAATTTTGTCTTTTGACCATTTCCAAATGTATTTCTTCCCATGAGCTATTGAAGACCCATGATTTATCAGTTATAATGTTCTCCAGGTCAGCATAACTGCCATAGGGTCTAAAGACAGGACTGTGATCTGTATCAGCTGCATTAACTTTCCATTAACTTTCTGTGACTAGAACACGTCTCTGATTATTCTGCATTATTCCTTTGTACAAAATAAGGTCATTCTCTGTGTAGTTTAGTTTTAACAGAACCAGACTGTCACTGACCATCAGCTTTTGCATGCATAGACTCTCTCCTTCCTGGCAAGGCTTTAGGCCCAGATCCACAAAAGGATTAGATGCCTTAAGTGAGACTTAAGTGGGATTTAGGCATTGAAAGCCAAAACTGAGATCCTCAATATCCCCACTGAACTGGCACCTAACCTTATAAGTTGCCTAACCTGTGTGAGTGCCTACGTTTTCAATATCCAGTTTTCCCAGGTGGCCAGAGATCTGCTTTGGATGTTCTCAAGCACTTCCATCCTGACAAGGTTGAGCCTCTCTGCTCCCATCTTTCCCCTCAGATCCCGGCGGACTTCAGAAAGTGCAAACTCTCGTTGTGAAATGGTGGATTTCTCTGTGTGATATCTCTCACTTTCTCCAGCTGTGTCCTTGAAGGAAAGGACCCTCCAGTAGGTTTCTTTCAGGAGCAGCCTGGGAATCTTGAAAAAGGTATTGAAACAAAAAAAATTGGGTATCACTGCTTAAAAATGCAGGTCCTAGAGATGAAGTGAGGCTGCAGATGAGTGTGGCCTTGGCCTTCTCCTGCTGGCAGCACTGGATTGTTCTTGCTTCCCAATGGCTGCTCCTGAATTGGATGGTACAGGAGGCACAGAAGTGACTAGCAGGGCTGAGGGCTCTATGGCAGAGGCACAGCACCTGGAAGTTGGGTACTGGGATGTGGAATTAGCATTGCTTCCAGAGGTTTTCTTGGAGAATCCAGGCCCTGGTGTTTCTTAACAGCAGTATTTGGAGGAACAACTCTTTTCTGCAAGAAGTCACTCAGGGTTTCACCAGACTGTGATACATGGTGGGTGTTTTGTTTTTTGAAAGCCAGACTTATTGGGGTGTTCCATGTGCACACCCAGAAATAATAACCACTTTTTTTAGGGCTTCACTCTCAAGCATTTCTAGAGCTGTGTCAGGATTGATAGCTGTCTCGCTCTACAGAGGCCAAAGCAAATGTCTTGTTAGTAGCAGAGTAAGTGGTCCTGTGCCATCACTTATTTCTCAGCTGTACTCGTGACATTTCATGTGTTCTCAGCCATGTCTGTTGTTTGTTTAAATCCTGCTCAGTTCCTTGATTTATCAGTTTTCTGTAGACTTTTGTTCTAGTAGTCCCAAATGCTATCCTATTTCAAATAGATGCATCCTTATCAGCAAATAGTCTTTCATCAATAGCTTTAACTCTTTCACGTAACTCTGCATATGTCCACTTTGACCTTCTCTTTTTTAAAATACTGATTTTTTTTTTTTTAACTGGGGAGAGTATTTAGGAAATCTCTTAGAATTTCTCCTGAATCATTCCGTCTTTTTGTACCAAAGAAACTTTTATCCACATTATTAGATAAAAATATTTTTCTTTTTCTCTTCTCTGTTTTTTTTTTTTTTCCTGAGAGACACAACTCTTCTCAGGGAATCCCTAGTTTTTTAAGTTGTCAAAGATAGCCAGATTGCATGCAATCTTAATATTATTTCTTGCTGCTTTGATTTATGGACCTGTGTACAATCCTGAAAACATCAATACAGAATGTAGAACATATTTGTATAGAGGTATAGCCTAGAAATTATAAAAGCACAGCAAAGATGTATTTGTAAATTTAGAAACTGCAATCATGAAAAACCTGTGTACAATGAATAAACTTAACATGTAATAACAAGTGCAGTGTGTGCTCCTTAAAAAGCCTAGAAGTGTTTATATAGAGGTAGGTAAAATTTGTAGGACTGTCTATGATAATGACACCTTAATAGCTAAGGATATTATTCATGTATTTTTAAAACTGATACAGGGAGATATGTCATTTTAATGGAGAGTATATGTTGTAAATTAACCTGTAACTTCCAGTCCTCTCACTTCATGTTTTCAGAGTAGCATGCCTGAATTATTGTACATTTACTTTGGCATTTTAGTACACACAATCATTGTGAGCATTAGTTCATCATACATCATGAACATATGACTATTGTGTGGAACCAGTTTTAGGTATAGGAAGTTCAGCAAGTATTGTGCCTTGGTGGTTGCCAGATCACTTGCGTGCTTGCTAAATCCTATGCACAGTGCTTCCGTTTGCTGGGTTACTCATTGAGCTTTTAATAGTCAACTTAATTTTAGTTAAGGTTCAGTTTAGTAACTCTTGCAATTAGTGGAAAATATTGCCAGCATTCATCTGGTAAACCATATTACTTATGAAAGGCACACACAAGGGGAGTGTGCGCAGGTAAAAGATAACAGATCGATTCTAGTGAATCCTATCGTGACTGGCTTTTAAGGGTAAATTACAGAACATTTTAATCACTGGGGGTAACCTTGCAGAAAATGGAGCCTCGAGTTTGCAAGTAGGAGGAAGTTTGGTCTCCCTTGCTCACCTTTGCTTCCCAATGCCAGCTCCGTATGTGGGGTCCCCGGCTGCCTGTCAGGCCATGGGCTTCACATCAGTGCTGGTGAGGTGCTGCTCCTGAGGTGGGCTTGGAGCCCTCAGAAAAGTAAGAGGCAAGCTTTTGAGCCCCATCTTACTTGTTTGTTTTTCCTCTCTGAAGACAACTGAGGTATGGGAGGCAAGTCTGCTGCTTGACTCAGAATTCTAAGGCAGTTTTATGGGTTGTTTTATGCGTACAGGTAAAGTACTCCAGGTGAGACTTTTTTGCCCTCATAAAATGGAGATGTGATTTCAGCCAGCCTGTTGGTGTCCTAAGAAATGAAATACTGGGGAGAAGAACTGTAGCTAAGGAGTAACTTGGAAATAAAGGCAAAGGCGCAACAACCAAATGCAGCAAGACAGCATTTTTTCTTTTTTTCTAAATGGATAGGTTAAAACGGATGCATCTGTCTGATGTTATTGGAAAACTAAAGCCATATGTTCCCACAGGATGGACACTACAAGGACAGTTAGGGCAGTGTCTTGCTCTGTCAACGGCGCTCATGTCTGATCTGGGATTTCTCAGATCCAGAAATACCCAAAACGCATGTCTCTGACAAAATAAATGGAAATTGTATAACAGAGGAGGCACAAGGGCATGTGCTGTCTTTATCATAATTGTGTCTCTTGCTCCCAAGTAAATGCCAGTTATTTCTGAGTGGAGTGAAATTCAGGAGTGCATGTCCCGATCCAGTCTATTGGGCTACGAGCCACTGTCTTGGACCTGTCTTGTGTGTGCAGGGTCCTATCCCAATTAGAAATACACTGTTTTAAATAAAGGTAATAATACTTTTTTGCCTTAGAAACCTATTGTAGAAAATTGGAGACTGTTGGTAGGCCCCCTGTTGAGTTGGGTGAAGAGCAGACAGCGGAGAAGTCTGATTTGTAGAAGGATGTAGGTAAGTGAAGATCTTTGCATATGGAATCGCTCTCCAGCTGTATGGAAAAGCATACAAGATAATGTCTTGGCTTCATTGAGATCAGTGGGAATCAGTCTGTGTATCATTGTAGGTTCTGCACACTTGGGTCCTGCTCTTGTTAGTGACAGAAACCCCAGCAGAATGCTCACCGTGGCATTGGGTTTGATCTTTACAGGAAAGGTATCACTGCTGGTAATATTGTGGAATAAAAAATTACTGCCAGAGACAGCAGGTTTAAAGCTTTCTATTTTATATTTTGACCCTGTTATTCTGAGTGATACCAGTACAGAAATTGAAACACCGATGTGGCTTTTTGCAAAGGAGGGCAAGAATGTTGTTTGTTTCCCCACTTTTTTCTTGTTACAGGAAACTGGGGATCAAGGTTTTGAATGATAATCACAAGAGGCCTTGAAAAAGGAAAAAATAGCAATATTTACCTTAGAAGAATGTTTATTTGTTTGTAAAGCTATGTGAACTCCTTGGCAAAAGGAGCCATAAGAAATTCCAGGCAGTTATTCCTCGGTGAGAGAAGTCTGTATTTAGGCTTCTACTAGTCTCCTTTATTTATAACAAAACCTTTGAATATCATTTCCAAGATGTTCAGCTATCAGAAACGAAGTGATAATGAGGACAGAGGATAGGTCATGAGTCTGCAAATAAGTGGGAGGAGATGGTGAGCTTAATTTACCAGGTGAAAGAAAAGTCAGTATAGCAACTGCATGAACACTTCAAAGCATGCACCTAGTTTGCTGCACTAACTTAATTATCCCTGCTATAGATATGTTTGACAAATGTATCTATAGCCCAGATCCTATTACTTCTCAGTGGGAAATATCAGAAGGCTTCTGTTTGGTTGCCAGTTGACCGAATCCTTCCTTCTACTTTCTTGCATTAGTCTTTTCAAGGACTTTCACCTACCTCTTTGCTGATCTGATGAACAGAAACTTAACTTTTTCTGTTTAATGGTGGAAAATATTGTAAGATGGAGAACAATGCAGACCAATGGGATGGATGTAAAATGATTTTTAAGCAAGTCTGACAAGGATATAAAACTATTTTAATCAAATACTGCCTGAACCAACCAAAAATAAGCTTTTACCACTCGTGCTGAATCAACCATATTCTGGTGTCAGCACTATTTCTCAGCAAGCATCTTGCTTCCTCTGTGTGATAGTACAGGGTGTTTCTGAGCATCTCAGTGTTGTCAACTTTCTCCATAAACAGTGTGATGTGAAATGTAAAGAGCCAGGAGTACCCCAGCTCTTCCGTCACACAGAAACACAAGCCAGTGCGCTGTTCTTTGACACTAAAACATGGCCTGCTGTTGGCAAGCTGTGGGATTTAATAGGCAAAGACCATGGGGAACTTTTCAGCTTTTTAGTCTTTCTGCTTCTGTAAAGTCTGTTATGCAGGGAGGTATAGTTTTTAAACGTGGTCATTTTTAATTCCTGTCCCTGGAGTCTGGCTGGCAGATTGGGAGTGTGGAGGATGGGAGTGGGCTGAAAAGACAAACTGAAAACACAAGATGTATACATACATTAAAATGGAGCAAAACAAAAATAAACTAGCTTAGGTGAACACAGATGGGATCTGTTTCAGGGCCACTCTTAACACCTGTTTTAGATGGCCTGTGGTGAAAATCATTAACTTAAAAAGATGCTATTTGTGTCTTCCCTGAACTGAGCTTACACAAACACCAACAGTTCTAACTGAAGAGAANATTTTCATTGCAAACCTTAAAAAACCCCAACCAAGTAAAAAAAACTGACAAGTGTTTGTTTTCATATACCATTTATATTACCTATGGTCCTTGTTCAGATGCCCATAGGCATTGATGTATGCAAAATATAAGCTGTTCAACAAATATTTTAAAATCATCAATGTGATTTCATAGGTGTGAATCTGAAATCTATCCTCAGCCTTGTGAGGTGTTACTGTGGATTCCCACTTCTGTAGCAAAGACCAGAACTTGTTGACAGAAGCTTTTTGATTTGAGAGTGCAGGTGAATATGGGAATGTTTTATTGACTTACTTTGCTCTCCATGCTGATTTTGACAGGTCATGCTGATAGTAAGACTTCGAGCTTTCCAAATATTTCTGCTCCATGTTGGCATTTGAATTTTGTTATGAAACACTCTTTCTATGATAACTTCTGCAAGCTTGTCTATTTTGGAGGAAAGCACTGACTTTTCCCTATTTCTGTGAAACTCTTCATGATTTTGTCTTTGTTTCCTTTACCATCATAATTTTTATTTTTTCTTGATGATTGTTAAACCTTCTTTCTCCTTGAATCAGGGTTTTGAGAAGAGACATTTATAGCTTGATTATTGACTACATTCCTGCTGTAACTGAAAGAGGGACTGCATCTTGCATGAAGTATTACTTGCACGTGTAGTATCAGTTAGAGTAACATAGGTGCATGGTAAGCTATTACTTTTATACACAGAATGTCTGAAACAATGTATTAAAAGCAATCACTGCATAGGAAATTAAGGAAAAACTATTCCTTTAATGCACATTTGAGTCTCTCCATGCCAGCTGCAAGAGAATTGTGCTCGTACTTGGAGGTGGTGATGCAGTCTAATGGAAAGAGCAAATGCCTAGGAGTAGCTTGCATTCTGTCTCTTCCCAGTCTGCACACCTTTGTAAAGTATTTTGAGATTTCTGGATGATAGAAAGAGCTAAATATTATTTAAGCCTGCTTAATTAGACAGTCAGCTTTAGTCTGTATTATTTTTGGTTTGTTTATTACATGAATAGAGTGTGAAACTGCCGTGAGGGTCTTTTGTTCTTGCACACTGCACTTTCCTTTGGCCTCTCTTTTTCTGGCTTAATCACATTTTATTGGGTGGTAAAGAATGCAGTAGCTACTTGTGCAGTGAGGAGGTGCATAAATAGCAAACATACTGAACTGTGAACAAGAACTGGTTTTTTGAATGCCTGTGGAAGAGCAATGACCCTCTTGGTGTGTTACTGTGGGGAAGTGATAGGTGCATGGTGTCCTGTGCTTGTCCATGTAGCCGGTACTTCTTCAGTGTCCAGCAATGTGCTCCCTATCCTATTTTGCTAAAAGACCACTTATCTAAACAGTGACAGGAGATCAAACGGTAGCTTCAGAGCCCCATCAATGACAGATCTGTATTTATGGCTTTAATAGTTTATGTGCAGCTCAAAATCATAACCTATAGGACAGGATTTCCAAACTTCCATCACAGAGGGACCTTTCTATCTGGACTGTGCACAGAAGACCTGTACAGCAGCTCAGGCAGCATGGGCTGCCCAAATATTCAGTTTGCCCTTCCCTCTGGGATGAGGGCAGCAGGCTGGATTTTTCCATATCGGCATGTAATAGCTCACTTAGTACAAGAAACATGCAATGTAGCTGGAGAACCTTGCTCTGAATAATCATCTGTAACTGCAAGTGAAGATTTCTAAAAGCAGATCACTAATCTGGAAAAATTGTATGTATTGTGTTAAAGGAAGTCTGTGAGCCGCAAATAGATGGATGTTGGGAAGAGTAGTCTGGGGAATTGTCACTATACGCCTGCTCCATGACCTTCACTAAGCATCTGCTGTTTGCCACTGGCCTGAACCAGCCTATCAGCCTAAGTGGCCCTTTGGTTTCACCTGCTGGACCATTCTAGGTGCAGCAGGGCACAGATGACTGTGAATATATCTGCGAGTGTGTGCAGGGATGGCTGAGTGGGCATTCATTGGGGAGTATACAGCAGTGGGCATGTAACTGCATCACATCATAATCCCTTTTCTGATACTTCATCTTATTTTTATTTTTGGCTGTGTATGAAAGTGATTTTGATGACTACTTAAAGACCAGCATATTCAACAAGCTCGTTTACCCTTTGTTCTTTGTGTGTCTTCTGTAGTTAGAACCTAAACTACTGCAATTCTAGCCCTGTGTCTGCAATTCAGTGTGTATGGTTACCAGAATACCATGGATATTATTATTATTATTATTATTATTATTATTATTATTATTATTATTATTATTATTATTATTATTATTATTATTATTATTGTTTTGTTTTGTTTTGTTTTGTTTTGTTTTGTTTTGTTTAATTTTCTTCTTGGTAAAGAAGCTGTGCTGTGACAGGCTGTGACAAAGAGATGGTCTAAAACTGATGCTAAATAAATAGTCTCTTACCACATCAGAAATGGAGATGGGACCCTTACAGCAGTTTTTAAATATCTTACAGAGGGAATGATGACACTTCCCTTCAGTGTGGAATGTGCATGTTGCCTCTGTGAAGGGCAGAATATGATGTTATCCTGTGGCACAGTGATTTCAACTGCTCATTTTTAAGGGTCCCACCTCTGAAGCCTAGGAGCTTCTGTAAAATATTATTTAGTTAATTCAAAATTAAAATTGTTTCCAAAATATCCTTTTCTAGAGCTTCTACAAAGTCTATAGAGCCTTGATGCATGATGAATTTTTTTTTTATCAAGCACCTGCTTTCTTTGCCTAGCTCACTTATACAGCAAGGTTGTTTTTACAGTATTAAGAAGTGAGCAATATATTCCATATGCCACCAAGCTTTGTAAAGAATCCTGCTGATGACAATTTCACAGCTGCTGAGAAATAGGGCAAGCCTCCCCTATAAAGTGACAGCAAGGAAAAGAATATCTATTCCATACGCATTGGCCATGCATCCTCCCCAACTTTTTCCCTCTTGAAGGAAAATGTTAGCCCTTCTGAACTGTGGAACAACAGATGGTGGCAGAAACCAATTTCTACTGCAAAGCCATTTGGTCAGGAAGTATCAAAAATGCTTTGGAATTGTGAAAATGAATTCTTGGCTGCAGGGCTACCAGCAGCCTACTAGAAATGAGACATGAAGCAACTGCTTAACAAATGCAAGAGCCTGCTTGGCCCTGAGAGAAATGGCTTTGGTCAAACATTTTGGAAATTAAGAACTTTATACACGTAGGGTATAGACTTCAGAAGTGTTCTGTGTATTATGGATGTTGTATGGATTTGGTTCTTAATTTCTGGTCACTGGTTGCAATACCAACAAAGTAGCCTTCAAAATAGGCAGAATGACCTCCAGCTGAGACAAGCTTAATATAGCTCCTCCTGGCCTAGTCAGGTGGAACCTTCCCTTTTGGCTCAGCCAATTTGCTGCCCACAGACCATGAAAAGTCCCAGCGATCTGGTAACACTCAGGGACACAAAATTAATGCAGAAACAGCACAGGCCACTCTACTCATGGGTTGTGTTCAGTAGGCTGTGTGTGTCTGCAAGTTACTGGATGCAGCAGGTTCCTTTGGCGATTCCAGTACCTGACCAAACGCGTCTCCCTGGAGAGCAGTCTGAGAAAGAAAATTTGTTTCTTTTTGGAAGTGCACCGTAGTTGTCTGGCTGTGCCACTAACTCTCTGAATTAAACAGCAACATGTTTTTTCCTTTCAGAATTTCCACAGTGAGTCTTAGCTACTCCTATAGAAAATGGCTTGAGAGAACTCCCCATACACGTGGAACATAAACGATAGTAGCTGAGCCATCTTGTTTTATCTATTCTGTTATAAACGTATACCAAATTGTACGGTAATGTCATGTCACCAGAAACACAGAGCAGATGGAAGTATCTTTCCACATATTGACTCATGTTACTCTGATAAAAGGAATTTGTTTCTCTCCTTCTGTCAAGCCTGCTAGCCTCTGGCAAGGGATGCAAGCCTCAGAGAGGAGAACTTTACCAATAATGTTCAAGTGACCATCTGATTAAAATATACTATCATCAGCCAATACAGTTAGCCTGCACCAACAACTGGAGTAGCCAGTTCTATTTCTTTTGTCTGTGTAAGGTAAATTAAACCAGGTAATGTTGTTCCAGGTTGAGGAGACTTTGGAGAATTAACCCTTGAGGAAGTAGATATTCAGCTTTTATAAGGATCCTTTCAAAGCCCTAATATTGGGCCCTTTGGAGACTAATGCTAATAAAACATTAAAAAAGTGCCAGGTCTCTGAACTGCACGTTATAGAAAAGTGACATCCCTGGAACATGGGTTGGAAACTCTGTATTAGCTACCAAAAAATATGGTTTGCAAAGCGCCAGAAAAATCCTGACAAATAAAATAACTACAGTTGTGCCCTGAGCATCTGAAAAGCAGATACCTTCCGTATTTGTTTGTGGTGAGTGGTATTTGACTTGATGAAAGCACAGTTCTCAGACTGAAAACACGTGAAGCTGAAGTCAAAAGGGAGTCAGTGTAATCATTAACTGACTCACCTTCTAGATGTGACAAGTAATGAACCATTCTAAACTTGCCTGGAGCTTTCTTTGGGACAATACCCACAGGGGAAACCCTCTTAAGTTCAAGTGAAGCGTTATCAAATGGGCCCTCTATTTTCCCCAAATGCCAACTCTTTTCTGTCTTGTCTCTAGCCACCTGAGGACATATAACTGCTGATCTCAGCATCCCAGCTAACGTTTGCATCTCGGGGCTTGAGTACAGGATAGTAAAATCCCCAACACAGCCGTTTTTTCAAAAATTGCATATGCTTTTTGTTTGTTTCTTTTTTCCTTACTAGCCGGCTCCCACAATGGAGAAACGTTTTATCTAACCGTGCTGGGATTTTCATGCTAGCAAACCTCTTTAACCAGCATTTGGCTCTTTCCACATTCTTACTTTGATTTGGATGAGTGCCTGAAGCACCTGCTAATGGCCTGAAGCATTGGAGCCGAAATTTGCAGTTCGTGTCCCACGCTCACTCTGTTTTGTTACCTGCCTTCTGGAGCACCTGCTCCGTGGTCTGGGCTCAAGAGCCTGCTTTCTACCTGCTGACAGCAGCACTCCTCACAACTCTGCCTCTTCTCAGCGTTGTGCTGCACTTTGTCCTGCTCTCTGTAGCCCCTGCTTCAGCTTTGCCCGGATCTTCAAGGTAACAACAACGTGTCCTGCATGTTCTAGTCCCTGAGGGAAGAATGGTGTTCCCCTGGTACTTAGGAACAAAGGTGATGCCAAAGTAAATTGATGATTCTGGTCACCCTAAAACCTTTGCTGTGGCATTCACCAGCAGAGTTTTTTAGTTTTTAAAAATAGGTTTTATAGGGAAATTGTGACCTAGGCCAGCTGGCTGAAATCAGCTTGTAGGTCAATGGAGGTCAGAAGCCACATGGCAATTCAGTGTTTGGAAAACATAGGAAACAGCATGGCCATTTAACAGAGAGGGACAAAAAAACACCTCAAAAGACCTGAGGAACACTCCAGCCTTTCTCCTGCTCCTGCTGCCTTTTGAGGATCTGCATGCTTTTCCATGAGGTTGGTCCTTAATGCCTAAACATAAGGAATGCTGTTAGAAGTAGCTCCTTAGGCTGGGTTTCATGAGAAAATCCTCCTACCTGTCAAGGTGCAATAGTAATGGAGAATTTCAGAGGTAACAACTTCCAACAGGGAATTTTCTTTCCATTCTGCCTTGGGAAACATTAGTTTTTTCCCAAAGTCTTGGTCTGTACCAAGGGTATTGTTTACATAGACCTTACTTTCCCAAAAAGGTGGTTTTGTTTCTATGTTAGAAGGATGCTGTTAACAGCAACAGAAGAACCCAGATATTGGCTTCCTGCTGGTCCCCTTGCTGACAGGATCATCCTCTTCCCCAGAGAGCTGCATTCCTTAACACAGCCACACTGTCCCCCCCACCCACCTTCCACGCTGGTGCCGTGTGGGATTTTCTTCCCTGATGGTGAGATGATTCCTGGGGAAAACCCCACATGGCACCTACACTGGGGCTTGTGAAGTCTCACACCAGAGACATCTGCTCTTGCAGAACTGGGCAGGGCAAGGATTGATTTTTCTTTTTTTTTTTTTTTTCCCCTTCTTGCTTTCCTTTGGTTGCCTCAAAATAACCCTAATTAATTTTGTGGAGAGTTTAGTGTGCTCCCATCATGGGATTGCTCTTTGTGCAGATCTCTTGCATGCTATATTTAGGTTTGGTTTTTGGAACACCATGTGACCCGAATCAGATAACTTCTGAACTACTAATCATGTCTTTGACACTGACTCCCTCCGTGGCTTTGGGGCATTTTACGGTTGTTTTCTTATATACAGAATGAAAACAGATATACTCATCTGCCTTGTAAGAGCTTCTGCCAGGGTTAACAAATATTTAAGACATTGGTTTAAATTAAATTTGATTTTATTGTTTCTACTGTAATCTTAGTTCTATTGTTTCTTAGATGTTTAACTTTCAAAAATGATTTGTTAACATCTTAATTTTAATTTTTCTTAATGGATACCCCTATTTCACCATGATGAAAGAAAGAAACAGGTTTCTTCTGTATCGAAGATGAAAATAGGGCAGAAGGAAAAAAGCTAAATGCCCTCATTTCATGCCCCACACAAATTTTCTTCCTATATTTACTAGTTGATCGATCCATGGAGATGAAAAGCCCACAACATTGACCTGAACTATTTTCTCTTGTGCTAGCTATGTCCCTTTTCTAACATGGGAAGTTAGTTATCTGCTTGGCTTTTTTTCCTGATTTTTCAAGTTATGCAGCCTGACTTGTATCCTGTCCTCTTGCACTGCTCGAGGCCACTGCAGCCCTGGAGGAAGCTGAGCTCCCTTTGGCTCCACGTGCAGCATGGCTGGGGTTTGGAGCCTGTTGTCCATTTCACGGCATCATCTCTTTGTTGCTCATGCTGCTTTCTGTGTCTTGGGTACTGCTGCAGGGAGCTGGAGTGCTGGGATTTCTTCTGGCTTCACCTTTTTTTGCCCTGACCACTTAAGACCTTTTCATAGGTAAATGGAGCAAAAGACCAGTTTGGCCTTTCAGTGCTAGGAAAGCAGCTCAGTTTGACCTTGTAGCTAGTTAGATAAAGAAGAGGAGATATCATGGCAACACCTCCCATCCTTTAGGAAGTAGTGAACAGAGAGGAAGATAATTCTTCCTTATTTAAGTAAAATTTATTGTCTAATTATAAATAGTAGCTACCCCCTTTTTAAATTGCTCTGGAATGAAATCCTTTGCCCAAGTGCCTATTCTTTCCCTCCTACAATAGCAGTAAAAAGCAAAATAATACATAAACCAAAAAAATCAGCTTTTAAAAAAGGCTGATAATGAAATATCTGCCAAAGACTCTGCAATATGTGTCTGTCAGACGAAAAAAAGTAAACATTCTTATATTTGAATCTCTGAAATGTAACTGCACCAGACTAGTTGGGGAAAATTTGTTTGAAGATGTATTACGTTCCACGATCAAATGGAAAAAATGGCACCTGTCATCATATTTAGAAAACAGCTGGGTAACATGGCCAAGTGCCATAGTCTCTTTTCACATGGCCTTTATGCTGAAACCATCCAAGCTCCATTCTCAGCAACTGGAGAAACCCTGTGCCTTTAAATGGTTACAGAAACATCTACTTAGGGGCCAGCTCTTATTGCAGCAAAGCCTGCTTCTGATGCTTCTAATTAGCAGTTAATGGATTATACTTTACTTTTATAACCAACCCAGCAGGCACTCTTCTATAGTATTTTTCAGCTATTTTTGGTAGAAGATACATGCAATTGCGCTGCTCTTCATGCTTTCATTTTGAGCGTGTAGAAAATATTAGAAATAAAGCACTATTCGAGATTATTTTACCACTCAAATGCCTAATTTAGGTCAGATTATGCATTTCCTAAATGTATTTTCTTTCATCTAGTATCTTAGAAAAACTGTAATGGGTTAATTGCCCCATCTGATCTAGACTTCGATGCAGAATCTGCTAAATACATACTTATTATTAATTAAAATATTTATATACCCAGTGAAAAGCCTGGGGTTTTTTTAGACCTGCAAACACAGCTCCGATATGTATTCATTTAGGAAAAAATGTTTTTCTAGATGAATCCAGTACAGGTACATTCAGAAATTTAGATGGACTTGTAGAAACAAGTGATTTTTATCCTTGCTTTGAATTAAAATAGCAATGAGGTTAGTAGCACTAAGGATTTGCAATGCTCCATGTGTGTGTGTGCACATACACGTGCGTATATATATTGTATATACGCAATATCCACGGTATATTGTATATACATATATGTATACCAACTTGTGCATGTGAATATATATCTATGTTTAATAAAGAAGTACATTTTCATACGTTTAGTTGGAAGTTTATACAGTTTCCCCCTCAGGGGATTAATATTGGTGCCAGTTTCTAGCAGGAAACCTAGTTCACTGAGACTCTTAGAACCTGCTCTGTTCACTCAGGCCATGCTGCCAGTAGGACAAGGTCTAAGGCTGCTTAAACTGGAACAGGAGAGGGAGCTCTCACAGCACCGGCCAGGAAAGGGGAGGACGAGGTACCCAAGCCTAGGAAAAGAGGGGGAAAAGAGGGGAGAGGCCACCAGCTGCAGGTGAGATGCACGATCACTCTGTTCCTAATTACTGTGGTCTCTTCACCAAGGTGCCTTCTCCATCCCTTACTTATGTCACCCCCCCAAAAAAAAAGAAAGAAAAAAGAAAAAAAAATTGGCTTAAAATGGCTTTAAAAGACAGGGAATGACTTAAGAGATAAGCTGTTCCAGGTTAGTTGGTGAGAAGCTCAATAAAACCCATCAATGTGCACTTGCATCCCAGAAAGCCAACCGTATCCTGGGCTACAAGAGAAGTAGCATGGCCAGCAGGTTGAGGCAGGGGATTCTCCCTGTCTCGTCTGCCCTGGTGAGACCCCACCTGGAGTGCTGTGTCCAGCTATGGAGTCCCCAGCATGGGCAGAATGTAGAGCCATTGGACTGAGTCTGGAGGAGGCCACAAAGGTGCTCAGAGGGCTGGAGCTGGAGCACTTCTCCTGTGCAGACAGGCTGAGAGAGTTGGGGTTGTTCAGACTGGAGAAGAGAAGGCCCTGAGGAGGTTATTTATAGTCTCCAGTACGTAAAGGTGGCCTGTAAGAAAGAATGCAGACATACTTTTTAGCAGAGTATCATGATAGGACAAAGGAAAATGGCTTTGAACTGACAGAGGGCAGGTTTAGACGAGATATTAGGGAGACATTCTTTACTGTGTGGATGGTGAGGCACTGGAACAGGTTGCCAAGAGAAACTGGATGCTCTAGCCCTGGCAGTTTTCAAGGCTGGGTTGGATGGTGCCTAGAGCAACCTGGTCTAGTGGAAGCTGTCTCTGCCCGTCAGAGTGGGGTTTGAACTAGATGATCATTAAGGTCCCTCCCAATCCAACCCATTCCACTATTTCATGGTGTTATGACTTGCAGCAAAGGAAGTGCCACCTGCAAGATTCCTGCTTTGGAAGCACTGCACTTGCTGGGTACAGCACTAAACTGGTATGGCCATATTTGTTGAAGGTGGAGAATTTCAAAAGACTCTTCAGAAAAAAAAAAATTTTTTTTACACTATTATTTTTACAGAGCAAAGGCTAAAAAGAAAAGGAAAGGAAGGAAAAGAAAGGCTGGATAGTAGTTATTATGTGAAATAGCTCCCTGACTGTGATGAGACATGGGCAACTTACTTTCTGTCCTGGTTTGTGAGGAGGATGAGTTTGGGCCTTTCCTCTGTCATGTAACATTGCAGTGGAGTAGGAGGAGGAGGCTGGCTGTGGAGGGGATGAAGAGCTGTTGTTTCCCTGCTCCTCACAGCCCCTGTCTGTGCTGTAGGTGGAGAACAGAGGGATGTCTGCTGGGCAGGGCCAGTCCCACCTTGTTCCTGGAGCAAGTTCTCACTGTGTAATCCACGTCCCTTTCCATTTTTTTCAGGACAGTGCTGCAGAAGACTACCCCTATTTGAATTAAGGCCATAGTTGAGCCTCTCTGCAATTGTTTCATGTTTGCTCACTCGTAATCAGCAGAAGCTATTCTGACATGCTCAAATGTGCTGTTATGTTTCCTTTAAGAAATAATTAGATTAGTTAATATTTTTTCTTTTCCCCTTAAAGGCGCTCCCACTCCTTTAGCTCTGCTTTCTCCATAAACTTCTGCCAAGGTAAAGTCCATCCTTGTGCCTGCACTATCTCATCATAGTGCATTGTAAATGGTGTATGAGAGCTGCAGGATTTGCCTCTCCTCAGGCTCTGTCTGAAGTGTTGGTTGAAGCATGTGGCTCCTTAGAGCTGCATTTCTGACCTCCACATCAGAGCAGTGAAGAGAAGTCTGAGACATCTCAAGTCCAGTTACAGCATCCCGTGATCTCCATCAGCCAGAGCTCTGGGATTGCTCTTCCGAGTTTCATCTCTCAGCAGTTTTGTGCCAGGCAAGCCAAGCTTTGCAGTAGTTGAGGTTATTGAGGAGAACTTCATCCAGAAGAGTAAGGCTCCCTCGAGCAGAGTTTGGTTTGAGTTCTCAGAAGGTCAGCGTGGGAAGCTCCCCATAAAAGCTGAACTTTGATGTTGTCACCTGAGACAGATTCAGAAGATTTGGGAACATTTTTTTTCCTTCTTTATAATTATATGAAACACTGGAGACCTGTGAATAGGGTATTTTTAGATTGTACTTTCAATATGATACAGTATCATAGTATGACAGCAAATTAAAATTCTTATCAAATCCTTTTATTTTTTTTAAAAGAAATTTAATGTAACTCATAGTGGATAGTTTGGTGAAGAGCAGTGTGGTGAAGAGCTTGGCACAGGATTTCTGCTCTTGTTACTAAATGAAATATCACTGGTTGCTCTCATTTAGATTAACACTTTTGGAACTTTTTTTAAGGCTGGTGGATTGGACTTCTAATTTTAACTCCTATGGTTTATAATTAGAAACATTTCCAAACTTGTTTACAAACACCTGCACTTCACAGTATGTGTCTGCAATTTTAGAAGGACTCACTTCTCACTTCCAATGGGGGTTGAGAGGGCATCTGAGTTCTTTGTGTTTGTACAGTTAGTTTTAGGACACTGGAACCAAAGTGTGTTTTTAAAATAAGGGTATAAGAATGTGAAGTTTTGTGAGGGGGTTGCATGCACCTAATCAGTAAACAGGTCTTATTAAGTAGTTGTGGATTATTTCAAAGTCAGGAGGATTGATTGTTAGTGGTCATTTGGAGCAAGGTCTGAACTGGCACCCAAAGGAGAAATTCCAAGAACTAATTTTAGCACTTGAGCCTCTCAATTGGGAAAGATGCTTTACAAGTTTTCTGGTTTTATCTGTACTTAAGACATGCTACTTTCTTGCTGACTGTCCTTAAGAAGTTATTCAGAAAGAGTTTTAAATGACTTTTGAAAAAATGATTTCACTGTTATTTCATATGAATCTGGAAGTGAGTTACTGAGTGTACAGTGAATGGTGGAGCATGGTTCCCCTTGCTCCTGCGTGGGATGTGTGTGTTAAACAATTCTGTATGCAACTTGTTTGCAGTGTGGTGAATATCATACTGTGTTACTCATTGGTCAAGTGTATAAGGCTCTTCGGTATGCACTTTACATCTGAATTTTAGCTGCATCACATAGGTTAACAATGTTGCTTATCAATTTCTAGTGTAAGGAAAAAATTATTGTTGCTAAAAATTGATGCTGTGTGGGAGGGTGTCAGGAAGAACCCTCCAAGTATGCTTCAAGGGTACAGCTGAACCAGAAGTAGTCAAAGCAGACTTAAGCAGTAGTGGCATAAGGTGTCCTATTGATTGCTTAATGCTCGTGTTGTTCCTAATTAGTATGAAAAACTCTGGTTAATTACACCAGCCTGTTTGGCTGTTATGTCCTCTACCAGGAACCATGGTCTTAGAGAAACTCCAATACAGAAGAGGATAAGGAAGCCACAAAGCAGAATGTTTCTATTTTCTACTGTTTTGGTGTCCATAAAAGCATGGACCTGGATCCATTTGAGGAATCCACTTTGATGTCAAAGGATCATGTCCTCAGAGGCACTTACTCTCTATCAATTTCACTGAGAGTGGATATAAGTGGAATTAGGCACCTAAATACCTTTGTGTATGCCTGTTCTTTGAAGGCAAACCTGCTGTGTGCAGCCTGTAAGTTGTGCTTGACCCCTCTGCAGAACACACAACAAACACTCACTGGGGGGCTCCTCCAAAGCAATTTTGTAAAAGTAAACAAACAGATAATTACATAAAGCTTTTGGAGTGTGATGCATAGGTCTGAAGAATTAGGTTTTTCCTTCTGTAAACCAGCTGTGCCTCATATCTGTGTTTCTGAATTCCTTTAAGGAAATACAGTTTTAACAAGCATTTGTTTTCTGTAGCAAACAAGCTTTTAAAAGCAATTTTACTTTTGAAACAAGTAGGCTAGCTAAAATTATGATGTTACTTAGATACTGCACAGCATAATTTCTTAGCAAGTATAGCTGCAATTAATAAATTGTGTTGTAACCATATTAGGCTGTTACCATGTTTGAAAATAGCTTCAAACACAGCTTACAAGCTCTGGTGTTGTCAGGGTCCCAGTTCATTAGAGTTAGAAATATACGACATTTTAGAAATGGCTCATGATTCAAATATGACCAAAGAAATTAGACTTAAGTGGAATTTAATATTGCTTCTTGCTTAACTAGAAACTTCTCTTTTTATGATGAATTCACTCTGGAAATAGCACTTTCACAACTGATGTACTGAGAGAAATGCCAGGGTTTTCAGTTTTCCTCTATTTCGGTTTGCTCATGTCTGCTTTATGCCCACTTTCTTAAGTGTTAATATGTAGAAATGTTTCCAAAAAGTTAGAGAAGGCTCAAAAGCAAGATCTATGCAAGTGTACAAAGATCCAACAATCCAGCAATGCCTTGAAAATGGACCAAAACCCCTTTGATATCAGAAGTCTTGTCTGACCATGAAGTTAATGACAAAATTTCTCAGATGTGTGTGTTAAGAAAAAAGAACCTTTATGGAATATTTGTAGAGTTATCTAACCTGCATTGGCCTGACCAGTTCTTCAGTGTGAATCTTTAGATGAAGTAGACTATACAGTGTATGCATGAAGCAATCTGTTCTCAGGCTAATCTGCCTGGTTTCTATTGGGAAACTGCATGGAAAAATCTTTCTTTGGATGCACTTAAAGTGATACTATCTTCCTCAGAAAGTGGTGATTAAGGTGAATATAGGAGTCATGAAAAGAAGGAAAATGGGCCTTAGAGTTCTGCTTTGGTTCTTATCATAATAAATAACTTTCACTTCAGGTAAAATCGCTACTTCTCACAAAGGGGATCCCATGGTATGATTAAATATTTTGAGCCACAGCATGTATGGTATACCAGAACAGTTTGAGAATTTAATTAATATCCAGGTAACTGGGCATATAAAGGTATATCATATACCACAAGAGAGGACTCTGGAGGAGGCAATATCTAGTTGTGGTTAGAAATAAGCTGTGGGTGTAAGGGGACAGCTTATATATTGCCAGAGGGAGTTAATGTAGGTTCCCAGCTTGTCAAGTCCCATCATTGGAGTTATAGTTGCATACCCAGAGCTGGAACACATTGCAAATCCCTGAGATGGAAATCCTTTGCCTGTGACTCCCATGGTACATAGCTGTAAACCAGTCTTTAAAGGTCCATAAACAGGTATAAAACATGCATTTTCCGTAAAAGTAAGGACGTTAAAGAGGGACTGTGACTATTACTGTGGCCTATTATGCAAATTATCTGTAACTTAAATTTTTGCTTTTATTTTTTTATTCCTGGTACATATGTTTTATGTGAGCAGCTCTTTCCTATTCCTGCAGTAATTCCATGCCATAAAAATATGTGGGTTTTCTTCTTAAAGAAACTGTTATATGCCAGTTGTACTTGAGCTGAAGGGTTACCCAGAGCAAATGTGTATGAAGTGAAACTGCTTCAGGATAACCTGCCTTGGTTCAGGGGAGAGTTAATGATAAATTTATTTTCGTGACCTGTCTGCCAAATATTTGTACACTAATTAGGTCCTATTTTGAGGGCAGAGCATGTGAGCTTGTAAGGAACCCCGTGTACAGGATGGGAAGGGCAAGAGGATTTTGTCCCTAGGAAGTGCAAACCCCTTCTTTTTTATGTAGCATCACCTAAATATGTGCATTATTTCTAAGTAGCATGTAAATCCCTGGCCTCATATGGAGGCGGTTCCTTAATTGGCTCATGGGAGTAGTTGCAGCCAGCTCAGGTGTTCAAGTGTAGAACATTGGGGAAGAAACTGAAATGAGTCAAGGCATAATCATGGTTTTAACTTTAAATAATGTCTTTTGCAATATAGTAGAAAATTATCCTTATGGTTAGTGGCAGGAGCTGTTGTGTGAGTAATCCAGCCATGGTGCTGGTTGGTATCTTGCTTTTCACTTGAACCTCTCTGCGATACAGGTCTTGGAGGAGTGAGTGCCTGGTGCAGTCTCTGCCTGACTCCTTGGTAAGTCATTCAAGTTTATCTTTCTGTACAGTCACTTTCCAAACTGCTGAGCAAAAATAAGGAAATTTTTCACAGAGTGCTTTAAAAGAGAGCTGCTAATCAATTTTTCTTATTATTTTATGCCCAGTGATTTTTACACCACCCCCACCAGCTGGTTAATCATGCAAAAGCTGAACACTTCATTAGCCAGAACATGTTTGCCCATGGGCATTGCTGTAGTAAATTAGTTCTTTCTATTTATACAGGTAAGTCATGGCCAAAAGTCTTTAAGGTGCCAAAGGTAAGGGTTCGAATTAATTCTTTTTCTGAGTTTTCAGAAGAACTAGGTTTAACTTTGTGTGCTGTTGATTTGAAATTACTTTTGAATTAAGGATAGTGTGGGTAAAAGATCATTGTCAGGCTGTTCAGAAATGCACTGTGGCTTTCTGGATCTCAAATTTGGCCTTTGTAGTACAGGCTGCCTTAAAAAAACACAACAAAATAGCCCAGAACACATCCATGAACTCACATATATATTTATGTATGTATATGTGTATACATATATATAGACACATATGTGTATATGCGTATGCACAGTATCATCATGCAGAGACTCTGCTTCTTAGAGTGGTATGTGATATATTGACCTGTGTTTTTCCTTTCTTACTCTGTGCCTTCTACACTATTAATTGAAAATATGTGGTTTGCAGATGCTTTTTTGCCTCAAATCAAATGGTGCCCTCTGAAAGCCTAGTTTAGCTTGACAATGAATTTAGCTTTCAGGCTTTGGCCATTGCAATATTGTTTGAATGCCACCATTTCCTGCAATCAATGTAATTTTATATCTACTTGGAATAGAAAGTCAAGATGGTGATTGCCTTAATTTAACTCAGTGTTGTATTCATTAAGGAGCTGATCCCGAATTCCTTTCAGATCAAAGTCTGTCTTGATTTCAGTGGAACCTTTCGGCGCACAAGGTGTGTGGTAGCCTCCTGAAATGTTGTCATTGTAACTAGTGAATAAAAACTAAATGTGTTGCTAAATTTAGGCTGTTGCTCATGT
Organism: Chaetops frenatus; assembly: GCA_013400775.1. Lineage (NCBI taxonomy): Eukaryota > Metazoa > Chordata > Aves > Passeriformes > Picathartidae > Chaetops > Chaetops frenatus. The sequence goes on along the minus strand of VZTR01019376.1, from coordinate 288,917 downwards.
CAGCTTCCTTTTCTAAATGACGGTAAGTGCATTCCATAAATAGTATGCCTCTTATGTTGTCATATCTCTTTGGCTTGCTTTGCAGTATTTTACAGGATATTTGCAAATGAATTTTGTGTTCAGTAGGCAGGGGATGAAAATAACACTACTCATTGGGACTCCATTAACCCGCAGCTAATGAGGAGCCATTTCGAGGGCTGGATGAGTGTAATTCAGATTAGCCTGCGTGCCAGGCTGCTCTGCTCCCGCTCAGGCTCGCCCCGTGCCATGCTCCCCGTGCCGCGCTCCGGACGGACAGAGCCCGGAGCAGCACAGCTCTGACACTGCCTTTAGCCGGTTAAGTTTTCTGGGCTTCGGTTCCCATTTTGGAAGGTAGGAGAGGAGAAGGAGAGTGTGTGTGTGTGTGTGTGTGTATGTGTATGCACAGATAGGTGACAGTGATCTTGACCTCCATGGTCAGGTGTTTTGGGATGTAATGAAATACTCCTCAAACACACTACTTGTGCTCGCTGGTTGATAGCATTGTTACTTGTAGAAAAGGGTACTACATGGTGACAGTAAAGGTGGTCCAGACTGGCCCTTAATTAATTTTATTTTCAAAATCTATATTAGTGACTGTCGTGAGGGCACCTGGGCACTTTACATCAATAAAAGAATCAATTTAAAAAATGTGTAGACCAGAACTCTGTGTTCACTAACCAAACTCCTGTTCCCTGTTGTGACTAAAGGTCAGTCCAAGGCTGGCCAAGCAGGCAGGACTGGCATTCCTGCACCTTGGCACTGGCCAGGCATGGCTCCGGCGGAACACCACCGGCAGCAGCTTCCAGAAGCCCGCGGCCCCCGTGGAGACCGGCTCGCTGATGGCCGGTGACTCCTTAACCCCCTGCATGTCTCAAGGTGGTTTCGGGGCTGAAGGAGAAGGTGGGGAAAGACCAATCCCAATTAAAAATGTGACTTTGCCAATTGCCAGCACTCCACTGAAGTGCAGGCAGCAGGGACTTGGTGGAGCTGGGCTGCTGGAATAGAGAGAGGAAAAAATAGACTTTCTCTTGAAGAAAAAGCTAGAGATCTCTTAACTTAAGAAACTTTATTGACGACAAATGTTACATTATGCAAGCTTAGCAAATTCTCTAGGAATATAATGCTTCCCAGTTTTTTCTTAACGTGTGTTAATATTTTATGATACTTGTGCATTAAGGGCCAGTTCCTACAATGTTTAAGTGAGTTTGGGCTGCTAAATTGTTTTTGTGGACTTTTAAAAAAACACTACTGGTCACTGCAAAATAGCTAAATTCCCAATCTGAGTTAACATGCTGATGATATAAAATCGACTTATTTCTGTTTTTCATGCATTAAGTGAGCATGTAAATGAAATGTTGATGCAAAGCTGCATTTTATTTATTTCTATTAGTACATTTGAGGCAATAATCCCACTTTTAATACATATCTAATTGTGCAAGCAGCACTGAAACTAGGAGTTCCTGGACACTGGTGTAATTTTTTGAATGTGAAATGATAATATATTTGCACGTCTTGAAATCCAATTGAACTCAAGCTGAGCTTTAAAATCCAAGATCTGATTCAGGAGAATTCAGTCCCATCTGGCTGGTGGGTAGCAGGTGTGCAGTGTGTGTTTGAGGGAGGGAGGTGATTGCAGGGAGTGAAACATTTCTCTTTTCCTGTAAAGCCTTAATTCCAGTTTAATGCTGTGGTCTGAAGCTCTTTGCAGTTAAAGTTCTTGTGTAATTACCTACATCTATTGTTGGTCACCATTTCTAGACAACATAATGGTGATGGTGAATGGCAGAAGCAAGTAAATGTCCAGCATTATGAAGAAAAATGGTTTCTAAATCTCAAAGTTTGGATTTGTTTTCTCTTACACCCAAGTCCCTTGTATGGGAGAGTGTGTTTTTACAAATTGATACAGACGTGATCCTTGAAGACCGAATGAGAAAGATTTCATTGCAGGATCAAGGTTCTTTGAGTGTTGTTACATGTTCCCACAGCAGCATAGAGAAGGTTTGTGTCATGTACATTTTTATAAGAGCAAAAAAAAACTGTATTATGCAACTTCTGTTTTCATTCCATAATAGACAGGTTCTACATTTTTTATTACAACAGTTATAATGANTTTTTTTTTTTTTTAGAAGTATTTTAACAATCTATTGGATACTTTTTACCTTATAATCTTAAGAAACTTCTCCCAGCCTTTCTCATTTTCCTCTTTCCCTTTCTTCATCTTTTGATCACATACTGCCAGTCTCTCCCTGCCTTTGCCTGGGAGCTTTTTGCTTGGGAGACTTGAGAATCTTCTCTTCCTTGACTTTTGTCACTAGCTATCAAGTCAGTTTGCTTTCACACTCCTATCAACTCTCCCTCTTCCTACTTTTAAATATTTCCTCTTCTTACTTTTCTTCTCTGTTTTGGCCTGAAAAGTCTTCCAGGACACGTGTTTTTTATGGGAGTTGGCACGTAAAGCACTTCTTACTTAACAAAATAAGTGACCAACCATACTTCTTTTATAGTTTTTGTGTTCACATTACTACGGTAGATGACACTTTTGCTGCGGTATTTCACAGGTTTTTTTCATGGTGAATTGACTTAATTTCTAATGTAGAATGGAGCTGGTGCTGTGTTGCCAAGGGAAGTCCATCTGGTTTGACAGATGAAATGGTAAACATTTCTCTGGACATCCCTGTAAAGTTCTCACTTTTGTTTGTTTGCTTTATGAAGTTAAATGGAAGAGGTCACCCCCTTTGACAGAGCAAATTCTTTTTTCTAGCAATCGGGCTTTGCAAGAAAACATTTTTTATTGAGCAAGTCATCCATACCACACCGTAGGCTGTTTGAGTGTAACAGTATGTTACAGTCTGCAAAGTTAATGCAGTTAATATTCAACTGAACTTTTGGGGGGTTGCTAATCCCTTAGGCGGGCTTAGCAGAAAGGGCAAACATATTTATAGCACTTTGAATCAGACTGCAGTGAACAAGTAAGAGTATGTGTTATACCATGCAAATGTTACACAATTTCAGGAAAGCTCAGTGCATAATCATCTTTTAATAGTATTTAAGTTGATGAAATATCTTGTCTGTAAGCAACAGAGTTGTTGGTTCAGTGGACAACAGTTTTGTTAAAATGAAACTCAATGAAAGGTCTTGAGATTCTTGTTCTGGTGGCAAGTTCTGAAGGTTCTGAACAGATTTATGGGCTGTCTAATTAGGAGCTAACTGTATTCTTTAAGCTCTGTCATTTGTATTATTCCCTAATAGGATTTAATTGGACTTTGTCACATATCTGATTATGGCTGAGTGTGTGCGGGGTTCTCAACAGCCTGTTCCATGTGGACCTCGGTCTCTTACTGTGTTTGTAGAAGTAAAAAGATCATTCCTGAGTGATGTTTTCTCCAGAGTGGAAGTGTGGCATTGGACAGAGTTTGCTTTGGTTGGAATCGTCGCCACCTCGGGCAAAAAGAACAAGAGTTAAGTCACAAGTTGTGGGAAGTTCATGGAGGAGCTGAAGTGCTCAGACTGAGAATGTCCAGCAGTGAGGGTCGTGTCTGTGTGAGACAGAAAATCTCTGCATTTATGCCATGGAGAAAACTTGCATTGAGTGCAAAGTTACATAGAAAAGCACATGAAGGGCCCTGTAATGCTGCCATCCCATCCTGAGCCAGAGAAAAAAGAATTATGATCTTGAATTTTACACACAATTCAATTGTGTAGAGTTTTTAGACAAATAAAAAAGAGATCTGTCATCTGGCAGTCAACAAAAAGTCATTGGTACTTTTTAAAAAAATTTATTTTATTTTGAAAGAGATGAATGCTGTTGCTAATAGCTGTAATCTATATGATAGATTCAATGCAGAATAGAGGCCTGACAAAGTAGCCATTCTATTCTAATTAAGATTTTTAATATGTTTTACATTTTGGCTATTTCTTCAATTTTATTTAGATATTAACTATTGGAAAGAGTAACTACAACATGGAACCTGACTTTAAAGGGGACTCCGGTGCCTGAATTTATACATGCAAGTTATATATTGATTTGTCACCTTACCAGTACCCATCCCTTCCTTTTTCTTTTGCTCTTTGTAAAGCATACTGGCCTTTCATAGTCCTTCAGGAAAACGTCCTCAACAAAATAATTGATGTGTCAGAATTGTTGGAAAAAATGGAAATATGTTGCTAAAGATTTTCAAATCTATTTGTTATATTTTCAGTTAAAAATAGCATGACTGAGTACCACAGCAAGTTAAAATTTTGCATTTGAGTTATTTATATCTGAAGTACCTGAAAATAACTAGTTTATTATGTATAAAATTTGAAATTCCAGAATATATTAAAATATTAGCTCAAAGGTCAAAAGCCTCTCCCAAGGAAGGAAGAAAATCAGAAGGGAATTTGGGCTAATCAGGTTAGGTCTGTAATGGTTGCATGGGAGCGATGTGGCTGACACTGTTGTGGCTTGCTTCTGCTACTTATCCTGAATGTCCCCAGCTCATCATTGGATCAGCATCCATGCAAATCCTAGCAGGACTCATCCTTAAGCCTCGACCTCTGTAACACGACGGTCTCGTAGCATTTCTGTCCTTGTACTGAGCAGTAAGTGCAGGGGTCCTTAGCAAAGGCCTGACTTCACAGAGTGTCCTGGTGGAGGTGTGCTGGATCTTAGCTCATATCCTGCAACCATCTTAGAGCTTAGAAATGGATTAAACTATCTGCAGTTTTCTTGTGAAAACAGAGTTAAGTCTGATGACGTTAACTGTGCTAAAAGGTAGGGGTGTGTGTGTTATTGTGCTGAACTCTATACATTTATGAGCTCTTTTTATAGTACCATTCCCAGCAGCATTCCCAGGAGCAGTCCAGGTCCAATCAGGACTGGTATGCCATTGTGTGAGGTGTTGTTTTAATTCATGTGTAAATGTGGAGTGGTTGCTGCCCTGAGGATATTACAGTGAAATTACAAACAGGATGAAGAATAGGAGGAGGTGTGGAGGAGAGGGAGGGCGGCTGCAGCAAGGTGCTCTTTTCTGGTCAGGGTTGTGGTATGTATAGCCTGATCCCAAGTGATGGGCATTTCATTTATTTTTAAGTCTGCTGCCTTCAAAACAATTAGCCTCTTTGTCTTTTGTTGTGTCTTAGTTATTTAAGTAGAAATGTAGAGTACGGTATTAATCGTTCCCAAGATCCTCCTGCTCTCTCTCTAGCAATGACCAACCCCAGGCACCTCAAGTACAGTTGTAAGAGCCTCACAATGGGCAGACTTGGGATAATCTTCTCTCTACACATCCTCATCCTAATCTTTCATTATTAGGGATTAATTTAAGCTTTGAAGCATGAGGTTTAAAAAAATACTATATTTGTTGTTCCCCCTCCTTCACTGTCAACCTTGTTTAAAATATGAAATATCCTCCCAAGCCCATCATCTGAGCTGTTCTCAGGGTAATCCTACCTGCTCCTTGGTGTGTTGGCCAAATCTGCATTTTGAGAGCTACCATGGTGGTTTTGCTTCCTCTGGTGCCAGAAGGCACTGGTACATCCTTTTCCCCAGGGAGGTGGGTGAAGGCAGAAGCATGCTGAGCAGTTATGGTCTGGGTGTTCCCATGTCACCATATGTCAAAGCTGTGATGCTGCAGCTGGATCTCTCTCCTTTCTTTTAATATTTTAGTGGCTAATTTGCAGTAAAGCAGAGTAGGAAATAACCATAAATAAATCTGGGAACCTTTGTATTAACTTCTTTTGCTAGCTGTGTACATATGAGCAGCTTGCCATTTGCATATGTGAATCTTGTCATAACAATTTTGGGAAGTGATTTGTTAATAATCAAGTTCTCAGAACAGCTCTAAATCAGTAATTGATGTAGGTCTGGATAAAGCAAGCCTTCCGCCTGCCTGTTTTGTGGAGCATTTTTGGCAAGTTTCAAGCTAGTGTGAAAACTAGCCATCAGAATAAAATTTAGGACAGCTGGGATGCTTTGCAGTGAAGACTTTTGGCTCCACAGTTCAAATAATCACAATAGCAGCTCAATTTAGCCTTTGGCTGGGTAGGTTTGGCAGGGCACAATGAAAAATAATTATTTCATGGCCTGCTTATTTGTCCCTTAACAAATAAACTCTCTGACCTATGCAGGCTTATGTAAATATGCTGCCGTATGTGGGGTTGTAGAACACTGTCATGTCCCCATTTGGAAATATGTTTTATTTTGCCCTCATGTTACAAACTTTTTTTAGAGTTTTGTTTTGGAAGCAAAGAAAGGGATAGGATATACCAGATACTGAAGCCCAGACAGCCAGGCACAGAGTCTAAAAAGCCATCTAACAGCCTTTTTTTTTCTGAAAACACATCCATTAGTATGCAGTGTTTTCACTGCTGTAATAATAAGAGCAATCATGATACGAGCAAGTCCGTCTCTTCGCAGCCTTCCCACGCGGGATGGAGAATGACAGCTCCTAAAGCATTTGGATATTTGCCTGAATGTGTGCTGCTTAGCTAACAGCAGTTCAACTTGCTCTCCATCTTATGGCTTCCTGGATATCCTTCTCAATTTTTTCAATGACAGCTTAAAATGTGAGATGTGGAGGGGGAGATAAAAGCTTAGCGAAAGGCTTTTTGTGTGTGTATTTAAGGGGAAGTTTTATTGCACTCAGTGATGGAGGGATGTGCCACACTATTTTCTGTTCCTACCGTTTTAGTATTTGCACTTTCTGTTGCAGTGGCAGCAGCCAATCCGTAACATTGTCTTTCTGCTTCCCCCTCTGGAGGGGGAAAATACATGGAAGAATACATATCAATGGTTTTGTCTCCTGGCACTGCCATTTTGGTTGTGCAGCAGTAAAAGAAAGCCTTTTTCCCAAAGATCCGAAAGATCTCTCTAGAACATCTGCCATTGCACACTCATGCACAGACACACACACCCAGGCACGGGCTCTCGCTGAGGTGGCTATGATCTGTTTTTAATAGTGGCACTCCTTCTCAAAGTGTCATTTAAAAAAACATCAGCAGTCATGTCATGCATCGGGATGAATTTCTAAATGTAAATGAGATTCTCTCAGTAATTTATTTACATTTGTTTTCAGCACAACAAATGAGACATCACGTAGCTTCATAATTTCCCATGACCGAGTCACCAGCATGAGGTGTGTAATTTACCCTGATTTAAGATGCTTATCTAGAGGTTCTTGCAACAATACCTGGTGGGCTTTTTTATACTACTTTTTGCTGGCTTTTAACCCATCTACTTCACCTCCTTCTCTGTATTTTCAGTTAAAAAGAAGTATAAATGTGTCTGCTTTTTGAGGCCTTTTTTCAGTAGAGCTGAGAGGGATGGCTTTGTTGCCTTTGTTTAGTATGTTATTTTCCCTGCCATTCCCTTCTCATTTGGTAAAAATCATCGAGGGTTTCCAGAATGTATCTCCGTTTACATTATGATGATTCGGGAAAGCAATGCTGATTGTGGACATTTCTGATGGAAAAATGTTTGTCCAGAAATGAAACAGTGCAGTGGGAAGCATCCTGAAGTCATTTGTTCTCCCCTCTTCTCAGCTGAAATACTAAATCTTAGGCCTGTGCTTGTCTCTAATACTGACTTCAAGTTCTGCCTGTAGCTGAAATGATGTTTTGCTTGAGATGGGACGTGAACGCCAGTTTTCAAATAATGTGGACACAGTCATGTACTACAAAACTCATTTGTTTTAAGCCTGTAGTTGGACCATTTAGATGTCTAACTACTTGCTTAAGTATTTCAGGTAGGTAGATGATTAAAGGTGCAATGTACCATGCATACAATTTTGTACTTCTTATCTTACAGACCTGGTTACAGCTTGAGTAAAAATCAGAGCAATGGCTTTTGCTATTTTACAGGTTATCAGCACAAGAGAGCTGAGATACTTTGGTGAAACTTACTGGTAAGTCCAAAAGTGGTACAAAATGCTGTAGTTTGGGATGTTACAATGCAAAAATGTTGTACATCTTCATGGAGACTTGCAGGATTAACCCTGTGTGGGTGATCTTTTGCTTGCAGGGAGGAAGCATGACATTTCTTTGTGTTAATTCCCAGAGCAAAAATCGGTGTCTTCCTTTAAAATGAATAAGCATATTCAAAAAAATAATAGATTTGGGCTGTTTTTTAATGTGCGTTGTACATACTAGGTCCCAGTTGATTTAATTTTGGCCTGCTGGCCATTTCTTTAACATTGCATGGGTCTAGCACCAAATTATGCTGATGGGCTGTCTATCACCAAATTATTTACAGAACTGCGGTTAAATTATAGAAATCTTCCAGACAAGCAGTGCTCTGGGCAAATTATTTCATCAAAGTTATTTTCCATGGTATACTTAAGCAAAAGCTTACAGGAGCAACATTAATCTTTTTTTGGTATGTGATTATGCAGACGTGGTAACATCCCCCTTTTTAGAAATAGTTTCCTACCTGGGAAAACAGAAGGAAACCATGATATGAAAATTAGTTCTCTCTGTGCTATCCTTGGTTTGAAGCAAATGTTTTATGTCAGGGAAACACAGGGCTGGGCCCAGCAGTAGGATGGCCACTTCTGCACACTGTCAGCTCCTTCCAGGTCTTTGGAAATTTTTTTCTGTAGGCTTTTAACTGCACACTTCTCTGAATTTGTAAAATCAGGTACTGCAGAAGGAGGTCAGCTGGCTTTACTAGTTCTCCACCACATCCAGGCCCAGTTGTTACTGCCCGCTTTTCCAGAGAACATTTGTGTATCTGAAGGCAGCATAGGCATTTTCTGCATTACCCACATCTAGCGAGATTTGAGCTGCTGTATTCTGTGTGTTATGAAACATACAAAGAGAGTATAAATCCTAAAAGCAGCTCAAACTCCCTATTGTAATTGGCATCCTTTCAGACTCTGTTCCAGAGTTCAGAAATACAGTCAGGGTAGAACATCTATATTTGGGTTTATATCTAATGGTCATACCTACTGGTTCACTTGGAAAAGTGTTGGCATAGATCACTATTTAAGGACCCTGGATGCAGTGTTTATGTTTAGCTCGGTGTTTTTTTTGTCACTAGATTTTTTTTTTAGTATTCCATGTTGCCATGTTTGCACCATGAGACAAGAATGCCTTTCCGGCCTCTGCGCGGTTGTGCGCTTTTTGTTGAATGAATATAGAAATTCAGGTTTTAAATTTACTCCCATGAATAAATTCATCTGGGAAAACAGGTGCTAAAAATCTGTGTTTTTCAGACCTCTCTCTGCCCACGTACTTAGGGTAAGACTCAGCCACATGCAGATGGCAGACTGGAATGGGACCTCTGTGCTCAGGGCCCAGAAGTGGAAAACATTATGTGTGTGAGAAAAGGCAGCTGATTTAGGAACTTTAGCAAGAGAGCTAAAGGTTTTTGCAAGCTGAACATCTGATTTAACTTGATTTCTCTCTAGTGTTGGGTGGTGGTTGCTGTTATGTGAGGCCACACCCTTTGGCAGCTCACCTGGGGGGACTCAGAGGCAGCTGAGAGGTGACATTCTAATAACTGGGGTTTCATGGTGTTGTTCAGGGATTTTTAATTTTTTTTTTTGGATTGTTGGGATGTGAATATATGTGAAAGCTGGATCTCGTTTACTTGTGATCCTTAGCAGATGCGAGTCTGATTAAGAGTCCCCTTTACTTAGAAATGCTCCTAAAGATAGGAAGACACTTAAAGCTGGCTTTGTCAACAAAATGGAAGAGCTGTGCTCTTGGGGCCCATTAACAGCAGTGCCAAGATGGCCACTGCTGCATAAATACTGGGAATTAAGTTTCTACAAAACCCTAGAAGCTCCAAATTGTATATCTCACCAGTTCTTTATTCCTCCAGTTATAATCCATATCTCACTTATTGCTAGAGTCAACAGTCTAATGGTAACAAAAAATAAAACCTTTCATCATCTATTGATTTTCAGTCTTTAAAAACTGACAATAAGCTATTTTTTGTCCAATTCTCAATAAATAGGAACATTTATTGGTTTTTCAGTTCTATTGTATTACATTAGAATATATTTTACTGCATACAGTGGGTAATGTAGCATCAGGAGAGATGTTTATGTTCAGCAAGTAACTTTTGAAACTGCATAGCTCAACTGAGATGTGTAAACAAATTTGTAATACTAGTTTAATTTAGATTACAATGCAGCATACTCAGCCTGGAGCTCATTTTTCTATTTATTCCATTATGATCCTCTAACTAATGGAAGAGAATTGCCATAAAAAATAATTACAGTAAAGGTGAACATCTACTTTCTTCTCAATCTGAGGAAGAGGGAAGAATTTTGAGGTATAGTAAGCACCATGATATTGGGGTTTATTTCCTAGAAATCCACCAGTGACAGTGTTGTATAGGTTGGGCAAGTCATAAATTCTGTGTGATGCTGTGCCAAACGACGTGGCACAAACATCCTCTTTCTCAATGACCTCAGTTACCTTCCCTCCTCTTGGAAAAGGAGACAAATTGGGATGTGATTTAGCTGTGGCAGAACCTGGGATGCAGATCCTGAGTTGCCTCCCCACTGCCACCTGCCTTCACAGCAGAAGATCACCTGGTATGTTTTCTTCCTTTCCAGAACCTCTCAGGAGACACTGAAGACCAACAGTTGCCTCTTGGTTACTCTTGTGTTGATAAGTGGCAATTTGATGGTATTTTTATCTCTGCTATAAAACCAGTTTAGGCTTTTTTTTTTTTTTTTTTAATTAAGAAGCATTAATTTCTTTTCTGGTGATATTGAGTCCTACAGCCAAAGGCAGTAAGCTCATAGATGTTTCCATTCTAGCACCAAAAAGCCTGAGGTGGAGGTGCCTCTGCTGAGGTGAGGATGTACAAAATCTCTGCTTTAAACCAGCTGTGCCGCTGCTCTACCAGCACTGGCCTTGGCTGATCCAAGTGGTTCTCTGGCTTCAAGGTTATCAAAGTGATCATCCTGGCAGGCTGCTCAGCCTCACTTAGATGATGAAACATTTTCCTGAACACTCTGAACAGGGAGAGAGTTCTGGCTTATGTTTCATAACCCTTTCACAGTAAGCAAAGAGGGAACCATTTGGGCAGAACTCTTCCTTTTGGGTGGATTGGGTGTGATTCTCTGAGGCATAGGCCCTTTCTCATAAGCTGCTGTGGATCTTGCTGTCATCTCTGTCTCACAAGATCTGAGGTACCAGGAGTTAATAGATATCCAGTGACCAAAGCCATTTATATTCCTCTTTATAAACAGAAGTGAAGTGGAGCATGTGAAATTGGAAAGCAGAACCAAACCTGAATTTCTCTAACTTTATGACTAGTGTGTGTGTTGTTTTCCCATGATCTTTAATTACATTCTGTTCAGGAGTGGGGAGAGGGGGAATGCTAATCTGGTGCACCAACTGGGGGAAAAACAAACTGTTTTACAGCGGGAGTCTAGATGACAGCACACAGCAAATGCAAAATCTGACATTCATATGAAAGTGAGCTAAGCAAGACCAATAGAAGAGAGGCAAAATGACTGCAGCAAGAGGAATGCAAGTGGTTTAAGGAAACCATGGTTTCTGTATTTATTGAAATAGCACAGCCGACCTTTAAGGTGGTGCTGATGCGATGTAGATTTTGTAGAGCAGCACCAAGAGAGATGGCTGTCATAAAGGTAATGTGTGATTGGATTCAGGTTCATGAGAAGCTAGGTTTAGAAGAGTGTGGCCCTTCCCTCTTTGAACATGTAATATAGTGAGGTATGTCTCATTGCACTGAATGGAAAGATGCTATTTTCAGGACTGCTGTTTGCTGTGCTTGCTAATGACTTTCCAAGGGGTGTTTGAGCCTCAGATATTAACTGTAGAGATGCTTGCAGTCAGTTGGAAGAGATGTGACTGAACACGAAGCTTAGTTCTGTGTGCATACAATCCTGCTCTCTGTGATTTTCCCTCAAGTTGTATATTCAGTATCAGTCTGCAGTCATAAATAATTTGTAGAAGTCCAGCTGTGACTTAAGGCTTCTCTACAAACAGCATCCAGGATGCAAAGTCACATGATAGCCTTTTTCTTCTTTCACTGGCTAAAATAGCCTTTAAGAAATTACTCCCACTCCCAGTCCAAACATTAAAACCAACAAACTGGGTGGATGCCTTTGCTGGGGTACAACACAAGTGGTCCTTACCCTGTTTCTTGGTCCTGATGTCTTCTTCATCCTCTTGGCTGGGAGCTGGGTCACAGCACACTGCTGCGCTCTCCTGCACCACAGGGGCTGAGTTTCTGTGCAGGAGTAAATGTCTTTACTAAACAGCGTGACTTAGCGGCACTATACACTTACTATTTATTTGAGTGAGAGATGGGCAGACTTTAAAAACAGCATTCCCAGGGTTGTTCTAATGTCATGTTTGAAGGGCGATGGAGAGCCTGGCTTAAAGGTATCCTTTGTAAATAAAGGTTTGGGAACAAGTCTTACCTTGAGTCTTTCCCTTCGCATTCATTAGCCTATTATTCAAATGTTGGTGGATTTTTTTTGTCTTGGTGGATAGAATGTTCATTATTCTCTGGGAGGAGAACCCAGGAAAGCTATGATGTGTGTCAGTTTAACACCTTTGAGTGGCATGTGAGGGCATCTCTCCTGCTCCCCAGCACTGCTAACCCATGAATAATCATGGAGGCAACAGGGCAGTATGTCTTATACCTCTCAGCATCAGCTGTGACTGGCGTGGATCCCTGGGGTGAGATAAGGATGAAATGAACTCTTGTGTGCTTGGATGTGTCGATTATGAGCAGATCATCACTCAACATCCATGTTGTTCTCACATCCTGGGCAGTTTACTTCTATCCCCAGGAACAGTTGTAGCAGTTAGCTTTAATCGGCATTCCAATTTAAATTTAACTTCTATGTGAACTCCTAGAAAAAAAAGGTTAAACTGTGCTTTGAAAAAGAAAATAAGTGAAAGGTGGAATAAGAGGATGTAGAATAATCAAGATGCTTTTTTTTTCTCTTTGGTAGACGCTAGGAAGGAACAGGAACATACAGTGACTCCTCTCATCTTGCTCGTTATTTTTTTGATCCAACACATTACACACACCGTGGTCCCAACACCTTCAACCATTTCTTACAGCTCTGTAGGCTCGGAGGCCAGACTTCACTCCCATACCTTTTAGCAGTGCTGTGGCTCAGGGCATTCCCTTGGGACATCCTCTGCACTTGCTGCTTCTTATCACTCTCGGCTGGAGAAAGCACACTGCGCCTGCCGTCCAAGCCCAATGGCACACTTAAACCATATAAAGGCCACTTGACTTCGTTTATATTTTTCATTAGCCTTCTAAAGGAGTTTCTCAAAAGGTGCAGTGGCTTTCCTAGCTTTTGAAGTCCTTTGGAAGACTGTAATAATTTTGGATCACTAGTCTACCGGTGGCCTATAATTGTTATGCAAAACATTGCCCAAACATAACATAACTAATTGCACAATTAAGATTGCTTTCTCCTCATTATCCCATTCATCATACTCCTCATTCACACCTATAGTCAGCATCTGGCATTAACAAAGGCTGTATTTGTCACATTAATACATCCGTTTTGTAGTGGAAATGCCTTTTGTATATTTCTTTGCTCCTTAAGGGCCCTGTTAGCTCGTTCAGTAAGCCTGAAAGCAGTGTTTAGAAAGCCTTGTAGGGTACATCCCTTTTTCAGATGTTTAGTAGGAATGTAATGCAGTGGTACTCCAGGATACAAACAGCAACTCTCACAGCTCAGAAAAGGAACCTGATACAAGTCAGCAAAAGGACATCCCCCCAATCACCCCTTTCCTTAACAACATTGAGGTAAGTAGTACAGCATTTTGCTATTTTTAAAAATCTGAGGCAAATAATGCAGAATAGCTTTCCTTCACAGCGGACATTTCAAGGTCATTAGTCTTGTTAGTCTGACGTAAGGTGCATAATCAGTTCCTTCTGATAGTCCACACCAGAACCAAGCAAACCAAACCAACTTGGGAAGTGCAGGACATAGCAGGGAGAAGTCCAAGAATACCTGTGAATCAAAATGCAAGAAATTGCCTGGTACTTTTACTAGCCAGACCTACACAGAAGGGTTTGTGCTTGAAGAGATTGAGGGTGTGTTTGCCACTCACATAAGGACAGGGTGGGAGCATCTTTGATTGGAAGCCTAGGGGGTCTGCAGCACCATAATTCTTGGGAAAAGGAAATGATGTAAGTTTCTACTTCTGGAATCTTTCCCCACTACTCTATAAATTTAAAGAAATAAAACACAAACAGAAAATTGATTTTTGAATGACAGTGAATTATTGTCATTAGAGGAACTGTAGTTTTGTGTCAAGGGAAAAAATGCTCAGTGTACTATATGCTACAGTGTACTATATGCTACTTTGTGAAGCATTACTTAATGTACCAGTCATTGCTGGGAACATGGAGTCCTTTTAATGCTAGTCAGGTAATATGTCATTCTCTCTGTAGAAACTCTGCAGCAGAGACATGAGTTATATACTGATGTAGTTATCAGAAGATCATGTGGTAGCACTAATGTGAGTCACTACAGTGGAGTTTGCCCCGTTTGAAATTTTTACATAATTAAAGTGAGTCATTGTCCAAATTCTGCCAAAGTGCAGATGTCTTTAATTTAACATATGCAGTTCAGCTTGCATATGCCTTCCATAGGTCAACATCTTTCTCTTTGTGTGCTACCCTGGGTTAGCACTGGTCTAGGAGACGTTCCCTTTTGCCATTCAATGTGCAGTGCTCCCACTGAAATCTATTCAGAAAAAAATATCCGGAACATCCAGAAATCAACCAGACCTCTCCACTTCGTTTTATGGTCTGCTAGTAATTCTTTAAATACACATGGATAGATCAAAACAAGTGTCTTTTTGTTTCTGTAATAACGAAGGATATGGCCCACATTTCCTGGTGAAATGTGTTCCGTTGCCTTCTGCAGCTTGTGTCTCTAGAACAAGGCAAAGACAAGAGAGAGAGGATTAAAAAGGTAAGGTTTCCATAAGAGAAAGCAAGCAGGATGTGCTTACATAGATATTGGACTTCTAAAATTATAAACTTCAAGATGGTGGATGGCTTAGTACTCAGGGGGAGTTAAACCAGGTTGTTTTAGCAGTGAACAAGATCACCTTCCATGCAGCTGGCTGAATCACCAGTGTTTCTGAGGATTTCACAAATAATTTGGTTTCTGTGCTGTGAAGATGACTACTCTGAGTCATTTGGCTGAAAGGGCAGTACCTTTTCTTTCTCTCCACCTTTCCCTCTTCTCTTTCTTTCTTTAGTTCTGTCTTATTTTTTCCTACCCCTCATGCTTTTTCTCAGCTGCAAGTCTAGTTGTTCTCCATCTAATGCTGAAACATAACAAAAATGTGGTTAACCATCACATCCAGATGTAGTTTGTAGTTTTGCTGGGCAGAGAAGGAAAGAATAGGCTTATTTAGAAACGTTGGGAAAATTTCTGTTTAATTAATGAGAGATAGAGAAGATTACTAAGGCTGGTCTGCTAATTTCTGAGTCACTGGGTAGATGCTATTTTTTCTTATTTGCCAATCCCTCAATAGGGACATTAAATAATGTTTACTACTGTAAGTTCTTTCCCAGAAAGGGAAGGAGGTTGTGATACAGGAGAAAGTTGTCTATTTGATTTAAGAAGTCAGCTCTTCTCCTGCAGAAGGACTGAAGCCTTACACAAGAGGACATCATGCATGCTGGTCCATCCAGAGAGTAGCCAGCCAAAGGGCCATAGGTTTCAAGCACCTTCTGAGAATCCTGAAAGCTACCTTAGTTAATTTATTGATGATGGAGATGAGAAATAAAATCTTCCTGTAGTCTTCCTCAGTCAGTTAATACTGCCAGCAAAGAAAGAAGGAAGTTCCCACACCTTCACCTTTACTTGCTGCAGAGAAAGGATTATGCAGGTAAGCAGTCCTGTGTGCCAGGTAAATAAACAGTCAGACTCAGAAGCATGTGATTTTTGGCACCCTCAGTGCCTTCTCTCTATTCCTGTTATATTTAAGTGTTCTATCTTCTGTGGTTTGTGATCTCTAAGCTTGTTCCTCTTAACTGCTTTTTCCCCCTGTAAAAATCTTTGTGGCAAAAAATAAAGCTGCATGGATGTGCCAGAATAGTGAAGCACAGTGTCCTAAATGATGTAACTCAGGTTTTGGGAGCAGGATAATTGCAGTAGTGTGATGCTTCTTTTAGAATAATTAGTCTTGCTGAGAACCAGGGTATAAAAGCCTGTGCAGAGCACAGTAACGAGGCAGTTACACCATTTCCAGTATTTGTGTGCCCCTGCATCGCACTGCAGATCAGAGCAGGCGTGCCCACAGTGATGGTCAAGGAATGATTTCATCTTTGTAGCCCTGTGCCAGAACTGTGATACAAAATACGTGGGATTCATTCTAAAGGAAGGCTGCACTCATCTTCCATACGAAACCAGGGGGCCTTTGAGATCATTAAGAATAATTTTTACAAAGGAGAGGTTTATGTTCCTGCTCATGGAGCCAAAGTCTGTTCTCATGCCCTGTTACTGCCTGGCACTTGCCAATCCAGGAATGAACTGTACTTCAGCTGCATCCACTTGCAGATGTTGGGATTTCAGCCTGAAAGTACAAACAATTCTAATAATAAAAAGACTATTTCCCCAGTGGGAATATGGGTTGCATGAGCTTTTTGACTTTTCTGTTTCATCTTTTGATCGCATATGATAACACCTTTAGATCCCTCTATCAGTTTGGGGTATTTTTTATTAGCACTACAGTGGACAAAATGTCAGTAGAAGTTAAAGTGGAAAGAGTCCTCAGAGAGATAAAGGTTGTCTACCACTTTTCACTATATGGTTGACTCTGCTGCCTTTTTCTGTTGGGGTTTAGCCTGCTGGGGCTTTTCTTTGCTTAAGTTAAATTTACTTATCTGTTATATAAATAAGGGATAGCCTTGGCCATTAGGTAAATCTCCTGATGGAGGGAAAAGAGATTTTCTAGAGTGCCTGTGTGCCTTTCTGAGACATGGAGTTCAAAAACATCTGATAAGGTAACCTTCAGCTGGTTTTCTGCAATGACTTTTGTCAATGAGCCTTAAAAGCATTGATATTTTCAGGCATTGTAGCTGAAGAGACTGCAATGTCCTTGAACTACCCACCAGCCAAGGAATGACATCTCCAAACTCAGCTGGTGAATGCCCATGTACTCTCATATATCTGACTTACTTTTTCCTTTCTCTCTGGAGTGTCCAGCTAGAATTACCAGGACTTTGGCTCTACCCAGTATGCAGCACTAGACTTGTACCACTCTCAGATGCTGCCTGGATCTGCTGTTGCCCTCAGAATATTTGCTCCTATATTGTATAGTGAGGATAATCCTTTGTTTAATTTTTTTTTAACATTTTGAAAGGAAAATAGGGGTCTCATTCAGGTCTTTCCATTTTTGCATGATAGTACAGTTGAACAACGTGTACATGTGTTAATTAAACATCCTGTCTTATCACTGTTTTGGTAAGTGTCCTGTAAATTTAATCACTATGACACCTCTGTACACATTACAATCCTTTTAAAGATCTAGAGAAAAATCCTGGTGGATTATTCGAAGCACTAAATCACACAGAATTACAGTAGTTATTAGAGGCATTAAAACCTCTGATAAGAAGCTTTATCATGCATTTTTGGGGAAGCTTAATCTTTATCAGAGATGACTGTAAATAGAAGGGAACAGTAAAAAAACTTGATAACAGTTTATTTTACAGTACAACAATAATCAGGTACTGTAATTACAGTACAGTTAGATATTTATTGCATAGTCGGTAACTACAGTTTATTAGTTTTCTTGTTTTTCTATAATTGGAATTACCTGCAAGACTTGAGCCAACAAGAGGCCTTATTGTATTTCCACTTAACCTGGGCTTTCACACATACACATACACGCATATTTACATTACATGTATGTTTTGGCTACTTCAGAGGAGTTGAACCTGTTTACATGGAGGAGTAACAGGCAGTGGTCATGCTAAAGATCTCTTCCACATGTACATTTACTTAGATTCAAAACTGTAAATGAAGGGAATCAAATTTTAGTTGTGGTTATATTTAGCTATCTAATTTTTTTCTCCTGTTTTTGGCACTGGAAAACTTGTGGTATTCTTAATTGCTTAGATAAACCTCTCAGTTACAGACCTACTCAGTGTGTGGGTGTTTATATTTTATCTGTACATTATTTGTCTCTGTACATCCACATCTGAATATAGATTAGATTAAGTCTCTGTTAATTTTACTTGGGCTGTGTGTGCATGCCTGTGTTTATGTATTTCCAGAAGCAACCCTGAAATGTTCTGTCATTTTGGGGTGTAGGCTAAGTGAAGATAGCCAATTAAGTATGACTTCCTCTAATTTAGTGCTGTTTACAATGTTAAAGGTTCTACTTAATTTAAGAGTTATTGTGAAGCTGGCAGAAGAAATGTTAATTTTGGAATTCAGAGCTTTTCTTGATCACAAATGATAAAGGTGTAATACAAAATACAGCCCGTAAATGGTATGGAGTGACTTCTGCTCCTCATGCCTTTGGTAGGAGCTCAGCCATACCTCTAAGCACAGATTTGGGCAGCACAGCCCAAATAAGCTGCAGAGAATTTGGTGAAAGTCCAAAGAAAAGGAGATGAGGGTGATAAGAGAGCGAGGAAATGTGACCTGTCAGGAAATACTGAGGATATTGGGGGTGCTTGGCCAGCAAAAGATCTCTGAAGGACAACATAGCAAAGGCAGTAAGAATACAAAAGGCTGTGGGAAAAGAAAGTCAGAAATTTATTCTCCATGGTGAGAAATGGGAGGGTATGGGATGTAATTGGTTCAACAGGACCAAACAAAATTCACATTAGGTATGAGCAATGAGCTCCTAAGGCAGATAAAACACCAGAGAAACCCAATTTGATATGTTGTGAAATTTCTTCTGTGGGAAATTTTTCAGAAACAGGCATAGATGGTCCTGCCTGGAGGCACATGGGGACAAAAGGCATCAAGACATCTTAACAACACTCCTAGCCCAGTTTTCTGTGCCTTCAACCATCTAAGAATCATGGTTGTGAGAAGGTGGTGTGTTCCCAGTTTGCTTGCCAGTGGATCAAAAGAAAAGTAGGTGAATTGCTCATCTGAAATAAAACCTCCATACAGTAAAAAACCTTGGAAAGAATCAGCACCCACATGTCTGGTAAACTACTGAAACTTAATTTCTCTCAAGATTTGAGGACAGGTGCTACACTGGCTGAAGCTGGTGGCAAAAACTTCCCCTGGCAGTAGCGGAACTAATGTTAATTTATACCATAAAATCCCTGTTTTGCTGATTGTTTTCAGCTAGTGATTGAACATGACAGGCATAGTTTATACTGCTTAATAATAAACTAGACAGTAAGATATATTTGAAGTCTAGTAGCAAGTGCCAGTATATGCTTAGCATACTCTTACTTGCCTTTTTTTATTGTTTTGATGGACCAAAATTTCAGGCAATATATTTACTATCCAGCACTTGTTGATTAGGGGACTCCGTGTTTCATTTTCAGGTGAAATAACTCAGGGTGTTTTGTTTGTTTGTTTGTTTGTTTGTTTGTTTCTATTGTGAAACAACTCTAAGTGAGATAACAGTATAACTTTTATTGTTATTCTGATTTTTTTTCTAGAAGAAATTTTGGGTTTATTTCTATAGTAGCTGGCATTTGTGGTAAACTGGGAGAGGCAATGACCCAGTGTGAGGATGATTTGCTTGCTATACCTAAAATTCTTCCTGCAGAAGATGATGGTGCTGTTAGACTGGGTTTGTACAGTTCAGTACTGAGAGGTAATTGTTTGGGGTTTTTTCTCCTACTTTTTTGATCTTATGACTGATGAATAAGTACTGTATTTGCAACTTTCTACCTGTACTGCAAGATGTCCTTACTCCTGGCCACATGGAAAGTACCTTGCATTAAGCAATACTCTTAAACCTCCAAATACTTTCCCTGTGGGAAGTGCTCCAAACTGAGATTTTTGAAAAAAAAAATTATCCTTTTAAGTACAGGTTATCCTCATGGACCCTTGTCCACTTAGCCCACCTTGCTTCCAGTGGTGTGCAAAATGCCAGACTGATGAGTAACATGGAAACGCTGCACTAGCAGGACAGAAAGGTTCAAGTCTTAATGGGGAAGACTTAATTTGAAGGTTGTTGGTTCCATTGCAGTGATTTAACAGGAAACATGAATAGAAAGATGCTGAGGTTGCTGTTTATGGCTGAGGCCACTTTCATACAGTCCACTGAGTGTGTTTACAGTGTTCATACTACGGCTGTGGGGTTTTGTCTCCATCTCCAAGAGAAAGGGGTCTCTAGTGGTTTTTTGAACATGGTGAACAAAGGACTTCCTAAATTTCTTAGTAGACTTCTATTTCTAATGCTAAGGATTTTAAGGATATGGTTTTTGAAAAATTTGTTTTATTTTAGTAAACATTCTTTCTACAGAGGCACATTAGAGAGGGAAGAATAGCATTATTTAAGGGAGGGGAATTAATTGTGTCACTTCTATAGGCATTAGGCAAATTGCCTCACTTATAGTTAAGAGGTAGCATGGGAGTATTTAAGTATAGGGTACCTGCAATGCACTTTACGATAGTCTTAGCTTATGACCTTATATCATTTTATTTCTCTATTAATGCAAGACATTCCTCATGGAGACTGTGATTGTGCACAGTGCTGCAGTTAGCACCTTGTGTCCTGATGGCTGTGTGGTGCACTGTGATAAAAGAGAGAAGGAGGTGTTGGTTACTCGAGAAGTTTGTATGGGAATCCAAGAAATAAAAGGTGATACCTGATATGTGGTAGGATGGGAGATATGTAAATGAGATGTGAAAATGTCTAACTCATAATTACATGCTATGTATTTTACCCATAAACCTGTTTTAAATGGGTACAGCAGATGCCACAGTTAAGAGAGTGACTTAAAAAGTCATTATGGGCCACCCAGAAATACTAAACCAAGTCCCTGACTCCAGAGGTAATAAAGACCTCACAGGTCAGTCCAGTGATGATGCTCAGCATTTACGTGTGAATTTGGCATTTCACAGAGGAGTGCTTAGATCTTGAGGAACAGACTGTGCTGACTTGGAGCACGCCGCTGCCTTGGGGAGAAGGGAGAGTGACTGATGAAAGATACTGTTTCTGAGTTTTATTTTACATGAAGCAAGTTGTCGTAGGAGGAACAAGAGAAGGCCTTTGGACAAAGGCAGCACTGGGTTGTTTTCTGTGTGAGAACAAATGCTGACCCTGAGGTTGAGTGCTCCCTGTAGCCTGATCTTGTGGGTATTGCTGCTTAGGGACTTAGGCAGAGGTGGTCTATGGCTCCTGGTAGGTTTTGGGGAACACTGCTTGTTACATTGTCCAGTCCTGGGTTATGAGGAGAGAGGCAGCTCTAAGGTTATGTGGACTTTCAAGTCAGAATTGAAAAACATACTGTGTGAAGATGTTTTCAATTTTGGGGAACAGCTGGATTCTCAAGCTTCCTGCACAGGGCTCTGAGTTCAGTAATCAAATTACTCCTGGAAGCTTAGGTACTGTAATGCTTACAATCTAAATGTCTCACTCTGAAATACTGAAATGCTAGTTAAGATTTTTTTCCCCCGATTACTTAAGTGGGAAATAGTGTAAATTTGGCATAATTACCACAGAAGGTTCTAACTTTAGTTATGACCCCAGGAACAAGGTTTAACCTGTTTACTGAGATGTGGATGATACTTTGTGCTCAATATCAAATCTTAAAACATGGGACAAACTTGTAAAATGTTTCCTATGACTCTCTGTATGCCAAAGATATTACAGTTGCACTTTGAGCTAAGTCTAAAATATAGCTGGAGGAACAGCAGAGAGGGTCCTAGCGTGGCCTGTTAATGTTTGCAAATAAATAGAAAAAAAAAAGAAAAAAAAAAAAAGGAACACAGATGAAATGTTCCTGTGTGTGACTAGACATGTATACCTTCATTTGTTTTTCCTTATGCAGCTGAGTCTTAATAAAAGAAATATACCTGCTCAGGCACCCAGAGTTTCTTCCAGGAAGGTCAACTCCCAGAAATGAAATGGAAAAATAGATCAGGTAAGAGTAATAGCTGAGAAAAAAAGTGAACTTTATAGCAAAAAGACAGAAGTAAGATCTCAGCATAGGAATTTTTTTTTTTTTTTTGCAGCGCAGGAGTGAATGAGCAGTAAGTTCTTTAGTTATAACAGCAGAGGAAATCATCTAAATACATCAATAGATTAAAAAAGGTTTCATTTTCTCCTCTCAACAGTAGCTGTTCTGTGGTTTGTGTTGTTACGACTTCTTACAACCATTGTCTACACAAAAATCACATTATTCTCCCACGTGTGACATGGCTGGTGATGTAAATGTGCCTGCTCAGGGCCTGTTCCTCAGGGAGGCAGAGCACGCAGGGCTCTCTGAGCACCTGGTGTTGGCCAGCAGCTCCTGATGCCAGGATTTTGGAACCGGCTGCCTTCGCATTGAGTTCTCTGAGCTCCTTCACGGGAAACGAGGTTTGGTACTCAAGGAGAAAGGACCTTGTTTGAGAGCTGCGGTGCAGGGTAAATCTCTTCTCCTTTAGCAAAGCATTGCATACTCTCTCTTCTGAAAAGAGGTACGCTTCTGTGAGCCGTAGTCAGGAGGCTGGCTGGCAGGATGCAGGATACGGGAACAAATTAGCCCAAACTCTGCATTTAGCAGCAATATTAATATTTTCCCAGCAGTGCTTACAACGAATGTCTGCTTGTTTGGGGTTTTTTAAGTGACATTAAACTACCTTCTAGGTAGCTCTCTTCCCAAATCCACTGCAGACACAGAGGAGGGATGGTCTGACAGGAGCTGGTGGCAGCAGGACTGACTGACTGTGAGCTCCCTGCCAGCAACGAGTGCTACTCTGAGTTAAGGCATCAGGAAGGACTTTGCTGAGGAAAATAATGAAAATACTGACAGGCTGAGACCATATGCAGAAGGGGAAAACTTATTTCCTTAAGAGGCACAATCATGCTTTGTTAAAGGAGCATTGTAAGGAAACAAGTAGGATTTTAAAAAACTGTTTCTCACAGAAGCAATAGAAAAGGAATTTGTCGTAGGAAAGGAATGCTAACTGAATTATTTTTGTGATATAAAAGCATTCCAGTGTTGTGCTTGCAGACTGTGAGGAAGGAGAGAAAGAAAGTGAAACTAACTGGGAATGGCTGAAAACAGCTTCACTGTATAGGCTGAGAGCAATGAGACATCAAAAAAAAATTTAAATCAGTTAACAGTCCATTAGATAACTTTATAAGTATTTAGTTCAACAAAGGAAATATTTGTTCTTGTATGTGTGAATGCAGCCTTTATTTTCATCAGTTTTAGTCAGCCTTGCTTCTAATGGCAGTGAGTTTTCAGCAGGGGAGGCAGCCCACCAAGGCCCCTGGTTGTTACCCAGATGTAAAGACATTGCAGCAGGATGTATCCTGTAGCTCTGCATTTAATTTCTAACTTTTAATTATTTTCTGGTTCTGAGCAAAGGTTCTGTATTCAGTCTTTTGCCAAACATGATTAGCATTAAACCCAGACCATGCATTGTGCCTGTGGATTAGGGATGCGGATTTGCTACTTAAATGTTTGGTTCTTTTCTCTCTGCCAACTGCATCATTCTGAGTATCTACTGTGGAACTACTATCTACTGTTGTCTGATGATCTGCTGTTGTCCCAATGATCTGAGTAATCTTCTTCCTTCAAGCAGCTCTTCAGTATCCATGTTTTCCTGGGGAAATGTGTAATTCATTCCATCCCATAGGCCAGTAGTGGAAAAGAGTGGGAGGAATGGGAGGTGAGCTAGGACAGTGTGGTAGGGACGACAACAAGATAAATAGCATAATACTAGTGCAAGAGGGAGAGGAAAAGTCCTGATCCAGGGTTAAGTTTGGCCCTTGAGTTGTCTTCTGAGAGACAGTGGGGTCTGGGAAGAGAACGTGCCCGGCACCACGTGCCACAGAGGCACTGTCTCCAGCATGTCTTTCTACACCACATGTAGCCACGGGGAGCAGAAGTCACCAGGAGCTTCCCACAGCCATCACCTCGGTAACCTTTGGTGACTGTCACAGTTTACCATGGCATAGGTATAGATCAAATGGCCCTGGATTCTGATTTGTGTGGTTGTGACTCATTTGACTGTAGGAGATGTAATTTTGAGATGGAATGGCAGAAGTAGAGGTATGTGAGAGCCAGCATATAAAATGGTATAAACTGGATTCCATTTGGGACTCTTGCACTGTCTCAGTGCCCAGGGATGACTTAGGCCATAACACCCCTAAGCAATGTGGGAAGAGAGGTGTGTGGTTCTCAATTTGGAGGCCAATACTTTCCTCAGTGTCCATGTGCCAGCTGCATTGACTCAGAACACTGTAAGGAGCTCCATTAAGTTCTATTGGGTCCATAATCTGCACATTAAGAAAAATTTACATGATAGATGGAGCTGTAAAAGTCTAATTGGGTAATCAAAAATTAGTTAATGTGCCAAAATATGTATTTAGCTGATAAACTCTAATGGTTCCAAAGAGTTCTAGTATTAATAGAAGGCATGCTTGCACGCTAAGGAGTTGAGAGTAAGATATTATTCTTGTAACATGCATTTCAAATAAAGATCCCAAAGCACTTGACAGATATTAAATCACTTATTGATTTGATTTTTCCAAAATATGTCCATCTAAGGCTCTGGGGGAATATATGTTAACAATAATATCAAATTTTCACATAAGTAATAAATTATAATTTCCCCCACTTCCCAAGTCTATCTGTCTGCAATAATGACTCCTTCCCTTAAACCCAGTTAAAACCTCTTTTAGGCTGGGTCTTCCTTAATTGGACTATATTAGGTCCCCGTGATATATTGTATCCACTTGAGTGACAAATAAGTGGAATCCCAGTGAAATGAACTGGTTTGAAAAGGGTTGAAGTATGTGGCAGAGTCAGTAGAAGAACATGTCATTGCTGGTTACTTCTTTATTCTGCAGAGCATGTGTGTGTTCACAGAGCCAGAAGGATGTTTCAGCATTCTGCTAATAGCTTCCTTACCTATTTGTTCAAATTTCATTCTGTTTTACGTGGAGGACATGAATAAGAATTTTAAAATAACTCTTCTGCTTAATCTTTCCAAAGTGTCCTAATGTATTATTAATAGCATGCCACTCCCACATTATAATGGCATGTGGTTCTGTGTTTGTACAGCATCTAGTGTAATAAGAACCTCATCCAAGAGACTTTTGTAGGCTCTTCTACAGTTCAAACAGATAATGACATCTTTATTTTAATATGGAAAAAGGTTATCCTTGTTTTATGAAGGAAATGGAAGCAGAAAGATAACACCTGTCACAGAAGTAGAATTCAACTGCAGGCTCAGATGTTTTTTTTTTGCTGCTCTGGCTACTAGACCACCCCACAGAGGCATTCCTAAAACTTGCACCTGTTAAACACAATTTATGGTTTGGTTGATATGTAATGTGCCTTTATTTCTATAAGGGATTTATAACAGTAACTATCTTGATTGCATTGGACCTATTGTGCTCTAAAAATGCCTCCAGACACTTAGAAGTGCCAGACAGCCAAAGTCCCTTCTGTTCAACTATGCACACCTTTGAGGAGGAGAAAGAACATTTCCAAGAAAACTCAAGCTTAGGGTAACCTAATCCGATCTCCATAGCATGTAAATATTTAAAGAGAAAATGCAACAACCACATTGTTGAATTTCCTACTTTGGATGACTGTCACATTTTTAATGATAGTTGAATAGTTTTGTATTTTATTTATGTGGTGTCATTTGTTTGCTGGGGAATATGAATTGAACAGTTTCCTTGCCTCTGAATTTGAAATTGTATTTTCCCCAATATCATTAGTTGAAGGATGTTACCACATAAATAAATAAATAAGCCAAGTGTTGTGATTGTTTGCTATCTAATATACATAGATCCAAAAGCGTACTGAAATGCTGTTTGAAACAGATGAGTCAATGCCACATTTTCTGACATCTGCCTAGAAGGAGAGAGAAAAAAAAACCAAAAACAACAAACCCTCACAGAGAGGGAAAACCCAGAAACAGTCACTTGCTTTTGGGAAATGCTCTGGCCTGAGAAAGGAGCTAGAAGGAAAAAAAAAAGGTGGGGAATAATGAATTCATCAAGCTGAAAATGCACAGGCCAATGGAGCGCTTAGATTTCAATAGAAGGCAAATGGAAAGAGAGCCCCCATTACTGTTGAGATGCAGCGACACGGCTGCACTAATCGCTTGGTCATGCTTGGGAGACACTAAGTCATCATGGGCCATGACATGGGGAGAACAGGTGCCAGGGTTTGTTGTAAGAAAAAATTGTTTATTTAACATCCACAACTCTCACCATCCCTCTCCTTTACCCTGCATCCCCATTCCCAGATCGATCCCTCTCTGCTGGGGAGGCGCGTGCCTGGCAGCACGGCTGGGCTCCCGCCACAGAGCAGGCCTGGGCAACTGGGAACGAGAAGGGAATGTTTTTGGTAGGGTGTGACCACAGAACTGTCCTGCAGGGGGGGAATTAATATCTCACCAAATTTTTCACCCATTTAGACAGAATTTATAGTACTTACTAGCTTCAAAATTCATGTAAGTGCTGAGATTACTTTTATGTGAGATACACCCCCTCTCTTAAAAAAAAAAAATTCTCCTCGGCTGTTATTTGGACAGCTGGCCAACTCTGTTTGAACAAAAGGAAAGATGCTGAACCAAGTGATGTTGGGCTGAGAAATTAATAGTTTCTGGGAACTTTTTATGGTAACATTGAGGAGAGTTTCCTTCAAGGCCAGTCTTTCAAGGCAGGTAAGCTTTGGCATAGTTGTGCTCCTTGAATAATGCAGTGCTTAAAAGGAGTGCACTGTTGGTGCAGGAGCTTGCAAGTGTTGGGCTCTATTCTTGGCTCCTGCCACAGACTTCCTATGTGCTGAGGAACAAATCTTTTCGATCAGCATTCTTTTTTTTTTTTTTTTTTAAATAATTTCCTTGCATTTTAAATCTGTGGGGAATTAAATAGAAAGGACATTTAGATTCACTTCCCCCCCCACCTCAGTAATAGATGAAATGGAGAGGATATAGAAACATGTTCAAAAGATCAAATCAATGCACTTATTTTATAAGCAGAAACTAAAGGGAACAAGCTGTTGGTTTCTTTAAAAAATACACAACTGCTTTTTTTCCCCAGACTTCCTCTGAGATAAATCAAAATCAGTCTTTGAAAGATTAATTGAGGAGTCCATATCTCACAAAAATGCAGGCAATGACTGCAAAAAAAAGGGCATAGTGTTGACTAATAAAACTGTCTAGCTATACAAACCTTTAAAATGAAGAAATTGCCCATCCACATATTTTTTCTGCCACATATCTTAATTAGCTCCACAAAAGCCACTGCCTACTTCCACTTTCCCATTAATTAGTCCCATGCTACTGTGAAGTGAGCACTGAAAAAATAGTCATTCTTAGTTCCTTGTGTAACAAAACAGGACATTACCTTCATTCTCACCAGAGGAGAAGGGAAGACACTGTATGAGAGCATAGCTGTCTTGTAAGTTTCCTGAATTCCTTTACAGATTTGCATTATATCTGTTAAAGAGAGAGATTAATGTCTTGAGCAAACACACATGTATTTTTACACAAAATTAGTAAATCTAGAGTACTGAACTGTGATTTGCTCTAGGGTGTTCCTTTATGATAAAACTAATATTAGGGAAAGAAAGACTAGGAGACCAGAAGTTAATTAAAAACAAAAAATTAAAAATCACGTGTATTTAAGGCAGAAATAAAGAACTGAGAATTCTTTGTTTTATTTCTCTTTCTGTGGTCCAAAAGAAGAAATAATAATGAAGAAAGAAACACTAAATTGAGCTCAGCCTATTCTTTTAAGAAAATCCCCCAAAATTCCTTGAGTTAAAAATGAATCTGGATAGCTATAGCAGATCCATCCACAAAATTACCATTGCTCCTTCAGTCCTTACTCAGATAAGTTCTATTTTTGATAAGGCATGTGTGTGAGCTTGTTAACTGAACCCATAATTAATGGACTTCTAAGATCTAGAGGCCCAAATAGCTTGAAATTGTACTGTCTTGAGGGTGCTGAGCTGTGAAAGCAGCAGTTTACAAAGGTGATCACTCGTGCTCATGATGCTTTTTGAGGGGCCAGGTAACAAATGTAGTTTGGATATTTTCTAGTCAGTGAAAACTTTCTAATCTGGTGTCAAAAGTTTTGTTGTTAGTGGTGTCAGAAGTTTTAGTTGTATTCTTTGCAAACCATCAAGTTGTGGGGATTGAGCTGAAACTGATGGCCTCATCTACTGCCTAAGAGTTTTCCACCACCAGGAGACCACAGACCACCTTGTTGAGGCAGTCTGCAGTTAGAACAGAGCTCCTTGGAGAGGCTGGAAATGTAGGGATTTATGGCACAGCATCAAAGTTCACGTAGGTACCCCTGGCAGTACCCACCCTCTAGAAAAATGTGATCCTGCATAGCCCTGAGTTTCCACAAGTTTAACATTATGATATCGGTTATTCAACATCTCTCCAGTGAATTAAAGTTCAGCCTGAGGACTTATCTGTTGTTTCATCTTGATGAGACAGAAATGATTGAGTTTAGGCCAGGCATAGCTAATTTATCTTAATACAGATGAAGCTTATATACCATCTTCAAGTAAAGATCATGTTTCTCATCGTGATATCTGAGAGTCTTTAACTCTCTCTCATGAGAACTTGCAGTTCCTCTCTTAAAAAAGAATAATCAGAGAATTCAGTATGCCAGTTTTATCTGATGAAAAAAGAGCATGTAAGCTCTTCACCCATAGTTTGTTGAGCTTATTTTATGTAAGACCAAAGTTGGATAAAGAGGTAGGTCATTCGAAGAAGACTATGTGGCATAGTATGAAGGTTGTTTTTCAGGTTCATAAAGTGATCTGATTTCATTTTGAGTTCCCAATTGATGTTTGTTTTTATTTAAAATGTCTGTAAGGGTAACTGTTCAGAATGTACTATCCAAGATAATAGCATTAACTGGCATGGCTGCAAAATCAATAATAGTAACAAAAATATACCTCTACTGATTAAGAGTGACATAAAATAAATTTGTTAACTGAAATGGATGTAGTCAACAGTTTAAACACGTGTCTTAAATACTGTAATGCAATTCATAGTTCTTATTTTAACTTTCAGCTAATTTTTTAAAAGAACATTTGAAAATGTATATTGCATTTCTCTCCTTATAAAAAGACAAGCCAAACTGAGATAGAGAAGCATTTCATTTCCTCTAATAGAGCTCCCACCTGTAAAAATAAACTTGATAACGAAACTGTAGTGTACTTCACCTAGAGAAAGTAATTGAAACTGGTAATTTATAAACTATAGACTAGCTTTGAAGGACAGGTCTTTGTCATCAGGCTTCATGAGAAACAGCAGAGCAGAAATAAAAATAGATCATTGACCAAAAATATCCTTTTCCAGCTGGGTCATTTAAAGAACTGTCCTTTTTTTTTTTTTTTTCAGTCATAAATACAGCTGATTCCAAAACTACCCCAAAAAGGGGTCTAACTCCAGAGGTCAAATACTCTGGAGGGTTTTGTTGTTGCTTGCTTGCTTGGATTTTTTTTTTTTTTAAGAGCAGAAAGGGTTATGGGGAGAAAGAACCGTGATTTGCAAAAATATAAAGCCTGGAATAGGATCTTTGAGTCAGGTATGCAAGCACACTTTCACTAAGCTGTGACCAGGGCATGTCACTTCCAAACCCAGCAGATGCAGCTTCTTGAAGTCTTCTCTGCACTGACTCATGGGCTTTGGCACATAAATCCAGATGTGTGGGCCACATATGCATTATCTTACTGAAGTTAATTATTAGTGTCTGTCACCTAAGAAAGAGCTGAATGGGAGCCCCTTGGGCACTCAGCATAGCATCATCATAAAGACACAGGTCAACAACATGGCATGCTGATTTTTACCTCACTTTGAGGGGAAAATGAAGAGACTTAGACACTCATTTAGTTTGGAGAAACTGCAGTTGAGATTAGATTCTTATATATCAGGGGTTTTATATCTATCTATAGATACATAAAGTCATGGAAATGCTCTGGTTTTGTAGGTGTATTTTCCATTTTATTTTCCATTTAGCTGTGAGGATAAGGCAGGTAAGAAGTACAATGTCCCCGTGTGGGTAGAGAGGGCACCGAGGAAGTGATTTTCACTGTGCAAGGACAGGTGGTTGGCTGTAGTTTAGCTACGAGGATGCTGAGCAGGTACGCGTTGCACAATGTCCTTGTGTCTCAGCCTGCCAGAAAAGGGCTGAGGAGCAGAAGAATGGGCAGCATTTTCAGTGGCAGGCCTGCAACAGGAGTCTACCAGCCACCCCTGGAACATGAGAGGTGAAAAGCAGGGGCTGCAGGAGAGGATCCCCATGGGTGTTCACGCTGCAGGTGCCGATGTGCATCTCTGAGCAGGGCACCCGCACCTGCTGCAGCTCTGCACAGCTTTGCTTCATCCCAGGGAAGCCCAGCAAGAGCTAACTAAGGTCATGCACTGCAACACAAACATTCTGACATTTGGGGGAGTCAGATTTTCAACTTCTGTCAACAGTTTTTGCTCCAGTGGGGGCTGTTTTTTCATGCCAGCTACTTGTTCTGGCATCCAGGTGAAATGAAAGTTTGGCAAAACTTTGCTTGTGTCCCCTTCATGCAGTGGCATTTCACAGGAAAGCCTACTACAGATGCTTCAGCCGTGTGTAAAATGTTTATTCATTCTATCTCTTTAAATTATTTTAACACACAGGCACAGCTTGGAAGCACAGATATAAAAGTGAGTATTGATGAGAGACAAAAAATATGAAGATTCTAGTTCAGGACTACCAGAGATAATGATACCTAAACACCTTAACCTCAAACTCATTAGTCTTACATATCTCAATCAATATGGATTCTCTCAGAAATCAATTTTCAGCAGCAAATATGATTGTTAAATAATTCACAAGTTACAGGCCTTCAGGCAAGAAGAGGTTAGAGAAGCAGAAGGAAGTGGTGATCTTGACCTGAGATGTGATTTCAATTAAACAAGGAGATCATCTGTAAAACACAGTTTTATGTTCAAGGTGTCAAACTGTTTAAAGAAAAGAGGATTAGAGATGTAAATTACAGTCTAAAGTATTTAAAACACATTCTTATTTTTCATAGCAGAAAAAATTGATCAGTGAGGAGTGTGCCATTTTTGGACATCCCAGCCAGTACTACTGGCGTAATTTCTTTTGTTTATTTGCTTTTGCTTTTCACCAGTCTTTATTTCACAGCTAATTTATTATGCAGTCTCAGTGAAAGGTAGAAGTGGTAAAAAACTTCTGGAGATTCCCTTGGATCTTTGAATATTTCTGGTCAAAAGCATGGGCATTTGTACTTATTATAAATTTTATTTTCTCATGTCTGCTTGGTTCTATACCCATGTTTTCATATCTGCTGTTAGGAGAATGACAATTCTTAACAGAAACATTACCTTAGGGATGGGAAAGTCAGCTTGATGGGATGGTACTACCATTCCAACACTCTTCTCAGAGCCTTATCATGCCTACTGCAGCCCATGGAAAGATTTGTATTGATCTGCTGAATCTTAGATCTGACTCTAATTATGCTTGTGTAAATTTGGAGTTACATCACTGAAGTTAATGGTATAATAACTATATTAGATTAATTCAAATATTCATATTCAGGCGCTGAATTCTTCTGATTTGTAGTTTAGTTGTGATGCCCACAGATGCAAGTTGTAGTTGTAACACAATTTAGAAATCATAATTTAATTAAAAATATTTACTAACCTAATTATTTCTATACCAGACATCTCTTTGAAGTAATTATAATGATACATTTTAATCTGATGTTATCTGTATTCTGCCAGGGATTTTTCAATGGGCATAATTTGGATAAATATCAAGCACTGCAAATGCATTTGAATTCAGCCCAGGTCAATAATGGTATTACTGTCTGAAGGCCCTCAATGGGTTTAGTCAGATGAGCTGGTGACTTTATTCCAGTTTTGACAGCACTTACATGCTCTGATGTCAGATACCAGCATAACAATTCAAGTAAGTGGAAGAATTGCAGTGAAAAGGTACCTTTAGGGAGGCACACCTGAAGCTTTTGTATAAAAACCTAAATTCATTCCTAGTCTTTGAAGTGATCTGAGCTAAGGTTTGGGGCTACCATGCATGAGACAAAACTTGAGTCCCACACATGTTTTTAATTTCTTTCCAAAGTACCCCACCCTTCATGGCTGGCTGTCAGCCTTTCACCTGCACAAAGTTTCAGTTACATCAAAACTACAGTGAAGGAAAAAAAAAAAAAAAAGAAATCCCAACAATGAATCTTTCCCTCCAGATCTTAGAAATGCTGTGTAAGTTCACCATCTCTAAGATCATTCAAAACATGAAAAAAAAACCCCTACTTTTAAAAATTCTTCCACTGTCTCTTAAATTTCTTCAACCCTTTTCTCTGTTAGCAGATGCATGAAAGAGTAAAGGGCTGTGGTTTTCTCTGCTGTGGGTAATGGGTGAATTGTGGGCAGAAGTGAAAGGCAGCACCTGGCTACTCCTGGGAAGAGGGACAACACTAAGCAAGATCATAGAGATAGTTTTGTTATGTAGTGATGGGACTGAAGTCTTGATCCCCTTTTCTGTGTCAGATTACTGTAAAAAATTTGTATCCATGGATGGGGTCACAGTCTGTGCTGATGTCCAGGAAAGTAAAGGAGGGATCAGGGAGAGTGTTGATATTTACTGCTATGGAATTACAGCCAACTGCCTAAAAGGTATTTCAGTCAAAAATGGGCTAAAAGTGGAAAAAGTATAGCATATCCTTGTGTTACTCTTCGTTTCTAGTCTGGTTTTGTGTTGAATGAACTTTGTTTTTAAAAATATATTTTGAAATGTGATTAGTGGTGAATGTCAGTGAAATTTATTGTACTGTTAAAATCCTATTGGGTCTTTGTTTATGAAATGTATTTTCCTGCATTTGAGGTTTAGGGAGGCTTGATAATGAGGCTGTGAAGATTCATGGCCCCTTTTCTGCAGCTTAATTTAGGCTCTATATCAAATATGTAAAAGAACATTATATCTTCCTGCAGCCTGTGTGTGTGATACATTTTGTATTATTTCCCTGCCAGTGTTATTTCTTTTACAAATGCAGAGATGGAAAATGGTGACAAACTGACAAGCTTTGCTTTCTGTTATTTTCTGGGCTAGGAAGAGTAAATCTGAAAGCCGCTATGGTGGTAAGTTTTATTAAGGTGAGACGTGCCCGTGGCCGCATATTCACCCAAGGTTGCATTATTCTTGATTTAAAGAGTCAGTGGACAGCCAGCAGTGCAGTTTGTGAGGGGAGTTCCAGAGGCCCACGGTCTCTGCTGCCAGCTGAGACCTTCCCCCGTGCCGGGCAGGACACCTGAGGATAAACGTCCCCGTTGGAAAGCGGCATGGTGCCCCCGGCCATATGGCCGTGACCTGGCAGCCAGCTTTATTTAGCTGTGGAGGTGTAGCTGAGGGATACTCTCGTCCTTGACTGCAGTGAGCTTGGGAGGACGGTGATTACAGTGGAAAGGTGTGACTTAGATTTCCACAGAGTTGGTCCCATCTCTTCCTTGTTCTGCTGATTCTCCGTGCTGCCATCTGTCAGTGCAGGGAGGCTCGGGCATGGTAGGATTGGTCCCCAGGTGATTTTGGTCTGTTGCTCCAACGCAGCACATTTCTTCCAGGGAGGTATTGCTGTACCTGATTTAGGGAAACACTATAAATTGACCTGTTCCATAGTTTAGGAGGATCTTTAATTGATGTTTTCCTGATACAGTGGATTATTTCCTCAAATAATCCTCAAATCCTGCCCAAGATCCAGGTTCATTGAGAATGGTACATAGGTTTCTCTGGACACAATGGCTCCCAGTTCTTCAAATATCCTTTTTACTAACTTGGCCAAATTACTGTCTCTGGCCTTATGCAGGAGTAAGATTTCTGAGGGATAGATATATAGGAAGAGTAGGGCAAGATGTTTCCATTTGTTACAGGTGCATCCTTAAGTACCAGAGAAGGGCATTGTTAACTGCACGTGTCAGTGTAATTGAAATTAGAACCCTGCCCAGCAGTCTGCAAAGAAACTGATAGAGATCAATTTTGTTACCAAAAAGTGAAATACCACAAATTGACCTCCTTTTGCTTACGCAATAGAAACTCTGAGTAATCCCACTGAAGGCTGGGGAGTGACATATGTAAAATTCTTGTTCTCTGATCAAGCCTCAAAGCCTTTGCAAGTGAAAGCTTTCATTTGCTGGCATCTTTCAGATTGATAGGAGCAGTTAGAGAATGGAACCATTAACTCCATCTCTGAGATCTCCAGAAGCAGCACATCCCTGGTCTGAATTATTCCAAGTTATGTCTTTGAATCCTACTGCTGCTATGTTTGAGATGTTGTTTAGCCAGAAAAAACCCAAATCTTTAGGGCCAAGCTTTCCTTTTAGCTGTGTCCTGGGATGTCAAAAGAACAAAGCTCTATTAATTGTTCCTCATTCAGGATGCGTAGCATGGCATTATAATACTCAAACAATATTCATTAGGCAAAACAATTGCAATAATTATCTTATAAAAAGTCAGGCAGAGTAATTTCTTTTAAAATGAGGATAGTCTCCAGAGGAGATTCTGCTCCAGTTTTGTTTTTGTTTGTTTATTTTTGGCTGAATGGTTTTAAATAGAAATTACTGAGGTGTCAGTGACCTCTGGGTTCAATTGAATTAAGACATTTAAATGAAGTTTAAGCAATATTGGTATTTGCTGGGAGGTAGAAAATGGTGTATAGGAAACATACTGCAAATTTTGTAATAAAGTAATGGCCAAAAATCAGGTGCTAGGTGGTTTTAAGCATTT
The DNA here is from genome assembly GCA_013400775.1 of Chaetops frenatus. Taxonomy (NCBI): domain Eukaryota; kingdom Metazoa; phylum Chordata; class Aves; order Passeriformes; family Picathartidae; genus Chaetops; species Chaetops frenatus. Next base: position 254,018 of record VZTR01019376.1, on the reverse strand, counting down.
CAGTGAGGCCCTTGAAATTTGGAAAATGAGATCTTATCCTTAGCTATCCTCAGGATGTTCTGTTTTTTGATGCTTTGTAACATGACTGGGGTTTTTTGATTCATCTGTGGGGACTCACTCAGGGCATGAAAAACAGCTGTAGCATTCTTCCTCCTTAATTTTTTCTGCTTCTCTCTTCTAATGTCATTCCCAAGTATTAGCAAAATCTGGTACCTAAGTCTTATTATACATGATCAGCACAGAAGAAGGACTTGCCAAGTAGCTAAGTATTTAAAAAATCAAGCAGTCATTTTTACTGGACAGCATGATAATGATCCTTAAAAAATCAGGAGCATTTCTAGCAAGCCAAGGTTCTCCTTCTTTGGATTCAGTGCAGTAGTTTCCAGAAGACACCAATAGTACTGTGAGATTAATTCAATGCTAGGATGCAGCTGCATTGATCTTTCTGATGTCATTGCCTTAAATTATTATAGGATACAACTAAAAAACAGATCCAGAATATATATGAACAAGAGCATGATCCAGGAATATTTCTCCTCATTCTAATAATGACCAAATCTTTGCTTTTAGAAATCCAACTTCATTTCATTTTTCAAAAAGTGGAATTTTATTTTTAATTTTAAATGTGAAGGGGGTGGGTTGTTGCAAGAAGATTGATCACTGTCAGAGAAGGCTAGGAGCTGATCTGATCATATGCTCTTATTCAAATTCATGAATAGTTTTCACTTGTACGAATTGCCTATTGGAGTCTGTAGCACTTCTTATCTGAGACAGGATCACTCATGCAAATAGGGGTTCACAGGATGAGGATCTAGGTTGTGTTATTACAGGGCCATTTCCTGATACGGTCTTGCCTTTTTCACTTCTTACTCTCTAATTTTATGGGTTTTGTTCTTCTGGCAGAAGAGATTGTTGCATCATTAGTAATGGAGCTTATTATTCTTTTTAATATTTGAATTATATCTGAAAAAGCTTGAAGGTGTATTCATTTCTTTAGGAGCATTAATATTAAAAGATGCTACAGTCTTTGAGTTATACTATAAATAATTTTAAAATAATTTTGGCATTTTTCCCCTCTGGCAACTGAAGCCTTTAACCTTACAGGACTCTAATTTACAGTGACACCACAGTCTTTTCAAAGGCAGCATTATTATGTGACTGATGCTGAAATGGTACAGTCTGAAATATGCAGAAAGTAATTAAGGAACAAAATTATTACAATAGAGCAGACCTGACTTGGAGAGCAAGAACCACATTCTGCTTGCTTTACTTGAACAGGTAGTCCTGTTGCATCTCATTCAGATGTGCACCAGTAGCATAAACCCAGGAAAAAGCTCCCATGAAGTCACCATTGTAACCAAGGCTGGAATCTGAGATGGAATTATGCATGTGTATGTAGAGGGGGGAAGAAATTGTACAAAATATTCATTTAATTTGAATATGTATAGGAAGCACATGAAAGTGTTGGGCCAAATCCTGCTCTCATTTACATTAATGCAGCCCCACAACGTCTGTTGAGGGTAGAATTTGATCTGACATTAGCACAAACTAACTTTTACATTTGCCAGATTCTTATTTGCTCACAGTATGTGGCCAGCCAGAAATATAAATAAATCAAGTCTGTTTCTAGGAAGATTCCAGCAACCCTTTGAAACTTTCCTTCTTTGCATTACAAGAAAAGAAGGGGTAGAAAAAAGGGGAGAGGATGGAGGGTTACATAAATGAGAGCAGGTGCGGTCGTGCAGAAGTAACTATTCAGCATATGTAAGTGCAGTTGGAAAATCATTGTCTTGCAGAGAATACTTGAAATTGGTCCCTAATGGCCTTGGTTTTTGTCATATGGTCTTGATTATCAGGCTAAAATTGCATTGCCGATGCCTTTAGTGTGAACGAGATGGATGAATAATTATTACGTGCGCTGAATACCTCTCTGTGAGGAGGAACCAGGACATCCCCTGGTCACCACAGCTACCATTTCACCTTCCTGTCAAGAAAACTGCAAGTGGCCAATTCATCACTTCCTTATTATTCTTAAAATATATGTTTATAGTAATAAGCGCTCATATCTGCGCTAAGAATGGGCGCTGCAAAACCTCAGCAATGCAGGGAATAGCTGCAGGACCAGAAATTTTTGGGGCTCAGGGTGTGCAAGCCCTAAGAGCCTTATCCCGTTTATAAAGACCTTGCTTTATCTTTGTATTTGTGCAGATCTCTGTGACTATATTAAGGAGCAAAATGAATTTCTGTTAAATGAAACACGCATTTACGAGGTACCCCAAATTAGTTTTGGCATCTGTTCAGAAGTTAGTTGCCATCTTTTTCCTTTTTACTGTCAGGAAAGGGCTCCTGTGCTGCCCTACTTCCCTCTGTCTACCTTTGTCTCCATTACTAGTTATTAACACAGTAACAGAAGTGATCATAATGAGGTTAACAGGAATCTTATTGCTAGCACTGAGTCTCTGTGGTATTGAAAAGATCACTCCACCCCCCACTGGCCCCTCCACAGAAAGGGAGATGTGATGCTGGTGAGGTTCAGAACAACTCTGAGATCCATGAGCACGGCCATGCCACTTGGTTATCACCTGGATATTTATGCTAAGTGATGGCTGGGTGTGACTGCTGCTCACTCTCTGTGCAGTCCTGTGCAATGCTGGCAATTAGCTGTGGGATCCACCAGTTCCCAAATGATGCAGGTTGAGCCACAAATAGAGCACAACAGCCTGTGTTTCCTCTTGGCATCTGATCAGAAGGGTTGCATGTGCTCAGGGTACAAGTGTTTCAGGACAAGATTTCCAGTGTCTGCAGGTTTTTCTAATTAATTGTGTGTTGCCATTTGCTGTTAAAACCCTAATGAAGTGCCTAAAAACAGTTTTGATTAAATAATCAGACAATCACCCCAGCTATTCAAATCTACTGATTATCTCCTACCAGTTGTTTCAGCAATGACTGCCTATCATGGACCTAAAAAAATATATGTAGCTTATGTTTGAAGAAAAGAAAGAAAAAATTAATTTAAAAAATCACATTTAAGAGATTGGAGTTTAACCATGGTTTAGTATGTTCTATCAAATTCTTCAAATACTCTTCTTGCATGACTAAATCAATTGTTGAGAAACATTTCCCTTGAACGTGTACTACAGATGTCTGTACTTTAGTGTGCTGCATCCCTGCACTCACAACAAAATCTGTAGTTAAGTCAGGTTAAATATGATCCAGTGATCTGGATGATGACTGATCAAATGAACACCTGAATTAAACCTGAAGAGAAAACTGAAATAAAGCACAAGCTGCTGGTCACAATTTTCAGTTTTCTCTCATTAGCTATCCCAGGTTGTCTGGCCCAAGGTAAGCTGGATTTCTTGTTCCCCAGAGTACCAAAAATACCTGAGGAAAAGCCAAGTGACCTGCCTAAAGTAAGTGCTGGAACAGGATTGAGGATTAGGACTTCAGCCAAGCTGCTGTGTAACCCGTGAGTGCTTGCAGTAAACTTTGGGTAGCAGCCTGCCCTCCTTGTCTTTCTAAACCCAATATGACAGGCATTGCTCAAGTAGAACTGAACCATTGACTAACCAAATCACCTGAAGGAAGATCTGATGGTGAAAACCATATGTTCTGATTTTTTTGGAGATGTAGGCTATCCACTTAGGTAGGATTCAAGTGGTTTGAATCCCCTCCAAAGCACCTCATTGATTTCTGTTGATATTGATTTGCATGGCAGCAGCCTCTGGCTTTTTTGAAGTACCATTTCAAACAGCTTAATCTGTTCAGATAGTGGACATGAGACTTAATTTGGGACTGTGATGAAATTTTTTTTGAGAATGGAGGTTTTGGCTCTCACAAGGTCTCAGAATCCTTGTGTATCATGCAGTGTTGAAAAAGGTCATGAATTTCATAATATTCTCCCCTGCAATCAACTGAGCTGATGCAGGGTGTTGCCAGAGGTCACAGCTATGAGGGTGTCAGGAGTTCCTGGCTGTCTACACACATGGCTTCCTGAACAGGCTGTGGTAAATTCAAACTGTGCCTCTTGCTAAAAATTACTGGATCTATCTTGCTATGAATTCCAACCATAGATATCAGGGATATTATTATGTAAAAGGATGCTATTGGTAGTAAAAAAAAAAAAAAAAGACAAACAACATAAAAAAAGCCTAAATGCTAAAACTTGGTAGTTTATCATGTCTCAGGGTTTTCTTTTAACTTTCTTCTCTAATTGAAAAAGCTAAATTGATTGAAGCATTTGAGCCCTGATTTAGCTTTTAAAAAAAGAAGCAGAAGCTAAAAATGGCTCAGTGAAGCAACTGAAATGCTATCACAAGCTCTTGCGATCGATAAGCTAGGGGAAAAAAAGGAAGAAGAAAAGTTTTTGAGTGACAGTGTAAAAATAGGAAATTTAAATACATCTATATAATTGCATTTTGCTCCATTGTGGATTGTATAAAATACACTTTGGCAGTGTGTTTTCTTGCAATCTAGAAGGTGATCTGTTTGTAACACTGAATTTGTGTTTATGTTCCAAATTGTAAACTACATTTATAGCAGTATTTCTATATTAAGGTATTAATGCCAGAAGTGCTACCTAAGCTTAACTTTAGCAATATGACTCAAAATGTAGTTTATAGCACTATAAATAGTAACATTGATATTGACACTTAGAGCAGCATCTAACTCCCTGGAAAGCTGTTTCTGATGCTAAATGAAAATGCAGGGAGCTGACAGTGTATTTATACAAACCAGGGAGTACAAATAGTACTTCATAGTTCTCATTGTTGAAATTCCCTTGTGCTAAAGGGTATTTAAATATTTAGTGGCATTGCCAAATATTCCAATTTAAAAAACAATGTTTGCATGTATATTAGATACATGTTATTACTATTTATAATAATGCTAACCTCATAAATAGAAGTATTAAACAACAGACATAATGGCTGTTACCTGTTGTTGGAGACTGATTATTCATGATGGTCTTTCACTTTGTTCCTTGCCTGTTTCTTTGGAGTCTTCTGGGGTTTCACTAGAGGTCTTCTCTGAAACGTCTAGAAATTACAAGCACAGCTGTTGACTTCCCCAAACCCTCCTGTAATTGGAGAGTCTGTGATAGGGAACCACTTAATGGCTTCACCTCTCCTCCTGAAGCACACACGGCAAGCTGCTGCATGCAGAACTTCACCTTGTTTAAAGAAAGAAGGAGCAAGGGGGGGGTCATCAATTCACCAAATCCTGATATTAACTATTCTGAAAGTAATAAAAAGTTAATCCATTTTTTCCCCATACTTTTAATTTAGAATAACATCTGACAGGTTAGATCATTTAAGAAGTTTTTAATTGAGTGTACCTCGTTTTAGGCGTTAGCTCAAAGTTCTTGCTCAGGACCTCAGAAACACAAATCCAATTCCTTTTTCTTTCTTGGAAGTCTTGAACTCTATTCTCAAGAGAAGACCCTATGCACTCTTTCTGAAAAGGAAAATTTCTGAAGATTGCATATAACAATCTATCCAACATGCCACTTCTAAAAAAAGTATCTGCTGAAATGCAAAATTAATTATTCTCTGTCTTTTGCGCTGACATTTTTACTTGCAATTTGTGGCATAAAAGGGTTTATGTAATTTTTGGCTACATTACACATGCTGAGTATGACAAGGATGATGTTTTGTGGTTTAGAGTTCTAGGTTTTATTCTCAGCACTCCTAGAGAATCACTGCTCAAGTATGGACAAGTTTATTTACTGTCTTGTTTTCCTCATTTCTAAATTAGCGATGATTGTTTCCTTTGATGATACCTTACATAAGCATTATGTATTTTGGATTAATGTGGGCCTCATGAGAGGTGCTTCAAAGTATAAACTGTTTTATCTAAGGTGGATATGTTTTATTATGTGTGCATGATGTGAATGTGTACTTACGAATGTGTTTTGTGTTAGAAGCATTATATGCCTTGTAAGTTTATCTAGGTTTATGGTATGTGTATACTACAGTAAAGAACATCAAATGACATTCCTTTACTTGGATGATAAGTACCGTGCCATAGTATTCCCTTTTAAAAGGGTATTTTGTCCACTTTAACAGAAGTTTGAAGTTCCTATGTGAGCCAAGTTATACCCTCATAGAATATTCAGTACTCGTGTCAAACTGACTTTAGGATTTTCTCATACAAGTTTTGGTCCTTGGCGTATTTATTCACTGGACATGAGTAAGCATTGGAAGATGTGAATGTCTCATGTTGACCTGAGAGGCATAGATCCCCTTAAGATTAAGAAATATGAGAGGATCCACTCTCTGTAGGCCTCCTTAAGTTCCTCCACTTGACTTTTAAGCTCTTCTGATCTGGTCAGAGCATGTTTTTATCTAGTGAACAGCAAAGATAATTCAGAGGGGATGTTTTATGTCAGTAGGATACTGAAGGTGAACATGAGTGAACCAGCACAAAGATCTGGAAATATCTATGAAGTCAGGGCTGGTTGTTTTTTGTTTGGTTGTTTTTTTTGGTGTTTTGTTTTTTGTTGTTTTTTTTTTTTCACAATGCTGTGGTTGTGCCCAAATCCCCAAAATCTCACTGAATCTTAACCAGTTCACTGGTTCGTTTTAAAGGAGTGGTAAATAACTGTTCAGTTTCATCAATCCTTGTTCTTCATCATATATCTACTTAGGAGATCGGCAGCTGCTATTGTAAAGAGAGGTTGGAGCAAATGTTCCCTTTTTTCAGTCCAGGTGAAAATGCCAGTGAAGAGCCCAGTTTCGTAATTTTTCATAAATTTTAGCTGTTGATATCTGGGATTCTAATTCAGATTTTTATATTCGGAAATTAGGTTCTTACTTTGGTTCACCAGAGCTGATGTTTGCTGTCTGTTTTCTGATGTGAGTCGCGGCCTTCTCAAGCTTTTCCCTGAGAAGGTGACTATAGGGTGGAAGATTTTTCTCTATTTTGGACACTAGTCAGTAAATGTTACGCCTTGTTGGAAGAGCATGTTACAATAAATGGGAAGATAGTTTGGAGTTTTGTAGCTCTGTGCCTTTATCTGCTCAGGAAACAAGAGATTAGTATATTGAACCACACTCTGAGGATGCACCCTGATTTTAGACTATTGCACTTCTGCTTTGCATTTATTTTAAAATACCTTTTAAAACCATTCATACAGTATTCATGAAACATCCTAACAAATACTATCACAACAAGAACTTTCAGAAAAGTTAGGAATATGCTGTTCAGATAATCTTGGTTGTGTTTTTTAAAATTTTTTTTCCCTCTTTTGTTCTGTAGTCCTCCGCCTAATTAGATGCTCATCCTCCTTTCCTTCAACATCCTTTGCTTTTATTCTGTCTCAGCTTGTGATATACTGGCTAATTTGAACTGTAGTTTTCTTTACAGTTACACCCCCATATATTCAGATTTGGAAGATAAGATGGGGATGTAAAACTAAGAAAACAAGAGTAAAGGACCAGTACCTGTGTAAATGACAACGTGTCACAGTTCTGTTATTTATTCATCTGAATGATGGAGAAATGGCAAAACTCCCATTGATTTTAGTGGGAGCAGAAGTTAACTCAAAATGAACAGCTTTCCTGCACGTCTAATATTCTGAGGACTCAGGTGCTAATTTGCTAAGAAAGATCAACACAGATGGGAAAAGTTATGGCGTGTGGAAGAATAGCTGGTTAAAATGCAGATCCACACAGTAAGGGCCTAATCTGCTTGATGCCTCATACTGACTTCAATAAAAGTCAGGGCCCTTGCAGGAATCCAAGCTAAATGCTAGTAAGAAATCTGGACAGAGGCTAGAGAAAACCCCTCACTGGTGTGAAATTTTGTGCACATAAAACCTTCCACATACAGGTTTGTACATATGTTTTCCTTAGAACAAAACGTTAATAAAAGGAAAATGGCATCCAGGAAGACAAAGCATCCAAGGCAACCCATCTGCACTCTTGTCATATGATAGACTTGGACAAACCTAAAGCTGCCAATACAACTGCTCAAGAAGTATGCCAAGGGAGCAGATGCTACCTCTGCAAGGATATTTTCCTAAGTTTGGCATTCAGGATCTTGTGGTTACCATCCAGAGAGAAAGAGGTGAGGAAGAGAGAGAAGTGGAATGATGTTGCCTTGGCACCTCCTGGTGTCAGCTTTCTCATTCAGTTGAGTTAGTCCTTAGCAGTCCTTTCTTCTTCTGCCTAAGTAAAGCATCTGATGTGGAAGTCAAAAAGGAAAGCAGCTATGTATGAAAGCAGAACTCTGTGAAACTTGATACTACCCTTAAAATATTTATTCAAAGGCAAATTCATGAATGTATTTAGATTCATGATGCATAATCATGTTTGGGTTAGCAAAAGGCCCACAGAGGTACTGAATAAATCTGTGAGGTCGGAAGCCAGTGGGGATTTTGTGAACTCAAGTGGTTGGAATAGAAGATTGTTGGATTTTTAGAGAGCAGCCTGAAAGCGATGCCTGTGGAGAAGAGCAGGTCCTGCAGCACCTTTGTGCTCTCAGAATGCTGGGGCATCCCTTCAGGGCACCACATGGGTGCTGGGTGAGGCAGGGTTGGTGCAGTTGGTTCCGTGAATGTCTGAGCAACAAGGAACTGCTTTTGTGTAGACTCTTGCATGCCAGCAAGACCAGGCCATTCACAGTGAGCCATTGCAGCCTGTGCTGAGGCTGCTGTGGAACATGGTGTGGGAAATGGGGAGAAGCAGGGGCTGCTTGGTACCTCTGTTAGCTCCCACTAAGGTAAGCTGGGCTTAGTGCTCTGCCCTGTGGTCAGCACCACCTACTGCCAATTATAAAAATTTCCCTTAAAAAAAAATCCCCTACAGAATTGCTTAAATATTTCTCGTTGTTTTCATTGCCTCTCATTACACATTGTCAAAGGGTAACACGACCGCCAGCAATCCTGTGTTCAAGCGCTCAGCCTCTTTGGTGCATTGTTTCCAGCCCAGAAAGCCAGCTGCATCCTGGGCTGGATCCAAAGCAGTGTGGCCAGCAGGGTGAGGGAGGGGATGCTGCTCCACCTGCAGTGCTGCATCCAGCTCTGGGTTCCTCAGCATAGGAAAGACATGGACCTGCTGGAGCGAGTCCAGAGAAGAGCCACAAAAATGATCAGGAGCACGTGTCCCACGAGGACAAGATGAGAGAGTTGGGGTTGTTCAGCCTGGAGACGAGGAAGCTCCAGGGAGATCTTAGAGCACCTTCCAGTAGCTAGAGGGGGCCTTTAAGAAAGATAGAGACAAACCTTTTAGCGAAGTGTGGTGTGATAGAAAAAGGAATAATGGCTTAAAACTAAAAGAGGGACTATTTAGATGAGAAACAAAGAATAAATTTTTTGCAATGAGGGTGGTAAACACTGAAACAAGTTGCCCAGAGAGGTGGTAGATGCCCCATCCCTGAAAGCATTCAAGGTCAGATTGGATGGGGCTGTGAGCAACTTGATCTGGTTGAAGATGCGCCTGCTCATTGCAGAGGGGTTGGCCTAGATGACTTTTAAATGTCCCTTGCAACCCAAACTAATCTATGAGTCTGTGATTCACGATCCACGTTATGCTAACATTAGGCAATATCTGTGAAAGGGTCCCTCTCTGGGGTGATCTGAGGAAACACAAACATATTTGGTCAGTAATGGTCCCTGTTTCCAAGGGTTTACAGTTTCTTTCAGACTCACGCTAATAAATAATGTTCCACTGATTTCTTTAACATGAGAAAATACTCCTTGAGGCCATGTTCACAGTTCTTGTCAAACCCACATGGCTTTTGGACTAAGCGTACTTTTAATCACACCCCGCCAGCAGAAGAACTAGTAAGTGATGACCTTTGTTTTGTTTTGGGGTTGGAGCAGGGAGGAAGGAGGCAGCCTAAAACCCGATTCCTGAGGCTCATCCCTGCCGAGCTGTGACCGCCCTGCACTCTCCCTGTGCTGGGGAGAGTGCCAGAGCCTTGGCTCCATCCCCTCCAAGGAGGAGAGGGGCGAGCGAGGGAGCCTCAGCCGAGGCCCCCAGCTGCTGGTGACCACCCGAGGCTGTGGGGAGGCTGAGGCTCTCTACCCCACTGCGATCACGCGCAAGAGAGCACCGTGTTTTCGTAAAGTGGCATTTGCCCTTTCCAGCTGCTGGATGCCACAAAAGGTCACCCAAAACAATCCAAATGCATCGTTTCCCTGGTGTGAAGGATGAAGCAGGGAACCTTTGAATGAAGGCACTGCTTTTTTTTTTTTTTTTTGTCCTGCAAGTGTTCCCTTTGCTGTTACATTTCCTGCAATTGAGTGCTGTCACTGGGGTTGGAATCGGCCTCCTCTCACTTTCTGTCTGTGCTGCAGCCTCCAGCATGGCCAGACCCCTGCTCGCAGCCCTGGTGTGACTCTCTCAGCTGTGAACACTGTGTCTGACCAGGTGCAGACCCAGGGACTGAGACCTTGGTCTCATCATCTCCGCACATCCCTGGAGGATTGTAGAAACCCCAACCAACATCTGCCAAGGAGGAGGTTTTATACTGGTTTTGGCAGGGTGTCTTCGATTGGGGGTTAGCAGTGTTCTGAGCAGAAAACCGCAGGAACCAAATCTCATTTGCTAGGATTGAAATATAGCAACCAAGGCAGATCATCCTGTCTCATTGTTTTTATGTGTCCCTGAGTCTGAAGTCATTTTTAAAATGTGAGTGATGCAATTTCTTGCATCTTTCATTTAATATGCTGCTTGGTAAACAGTGTTTTAGATTAGTATATTTGTAATTTAAATGAAGACAATACATCAAGTCAAGTCAGAAAAGAAGGAAGAAGTTTAAGCAATGATTGATGCCTCTTTCAGTGTTATGCCCTCTTGAAAAAGAAAAAAGAAAGTGTAAGGAGAGGGGAGAGGTGAGATTATTGAGGATCTAGTGGGGTAAGGGAGAAAGAGAGAAACCGTTGTTCATGGGCAGAAATACACTATTTTTAAAAGCACAGTCAGCTCTGATAGCTGAATCTGTTTTCTTCAAGCGCACTAATAAATTCTGCCTAATTCATTTTTTATTCTCTCTTGGGGTCTGCTTGCAGATTTGCTTCAACAAAGGAAGCATCATGTTACTTCTTTTAAATAATTGATGGCTCTTGGTCCAAGCCAGCTTGAAGGAAATTCAAAAATAGGTACTGATTGAGTAAATACCCTGCCTCCCCCTCTGCTCCCCCCGCCCCTATCCGTTATTTATTTTTGCAGCCTGAGTGACTGGCAGTTGCTGATGATGTCATTTGGGTACACCCAGCACTTAGCAGCTCTGATTTCATTTAGTATTTATTTATATTTAAGAAAGGAGAAGCTGTTAATTGTAAACTGTCTGATGGAGCTAAGAGCTCTTAATAAATCATCAGCAACCTTGAGCCATAACAACCAGGGATGGACCTTAACAGGTTGAGGTGGGAATTGGTACCAAGAGAGGCACTGGGAAGAGTGGTATGTATTCCACTCCTCTTGGCTGTGGGATTTGCTCTTCTCAGGGCAGCCCTGGGTCAGTGTTTTCCACCATGGTGGTTGTTTGCAGGCTTTGGCATGCCACCTGAGAATTTCCATGGAATTAGTCATTTCTGGACAGCATGGATTTGCTGAAGCTCTATGATGTCATCTATAGGGAGACGTCCTTTATAATTTACCTTTTAAATTATTCAAAAAACAGTGTGGCCCAAATTAACAACGACAAAACCCAGAAATATTTTTCTCCTTTTTTTTGTCTAGGCTTCAAGTGGCAGGATGTTCTTACACCAAATATTGCCAACAGTAAGAACATTTTTGATGTAAAATATTGCATAGGAGAAAACAATGGCAGAGTTCACATCTAGTGAGTTTTGCATTCATACTCTGATTTGCAGTCCACCTGACTTCATGCCTCCTCAGTTTTGATAGCAGTGAGTTAAGGACTGAACAAAAGTTTCTGGAAGGTGGCTTCTATGTGGCATTGTTATCCCTCTTAGAGTTTCTTTGTAAGGTATGTCTGTGTTTCATAATGTTAATTATGCAGTGTTGAGTAAGTGATGTTCAACTATTAAAGGGACTGATAGAAAAAAAAAACCCAGAGAGCTTTAATTTTTTTCCAAACAGGCAAATCCTCTTGCAGGTCACATCTTGATACAATATTTTAGTGCATGAAACCAGCACTCACCTAGTAAATAACATAAGGTCTTCTTGACCTTGCAGCGTTACGTGGGCATGCATGCCGTTCAGCTAAACTACTCTAGTGTCCAATACCTTGGAGAAATTGCCAAGTATTTCCTGTGCTGCCATGCTTGTCACACACGCTCGCCCGGCGTTCCTCGCTGCCCGCTAACGGCGCTCCGGCCGCGGAGCAGTTTGAGCGCCGACAGCCGTAGCGGGACCAGGCAGGGCCTTTCCAGCTGGAAGAGCAGAGCACCATCAGGGGCATGTCCACATGAGTAGGTGCAGATGGGCCGCAGAGGACTGGACGTGGCTTGGCTCTGGTCTGGGAGCCGTGGCGCTGCTCAGTGCAATGCTGTCACCAGGCAAATACTCCTGTAGTTTCTTAAAAGTAGTGTTGGAAGCTCCAGTACAAAGATTGATCTGTCAGCAATATGCCGTATATTTTGCATGTTTATTGTTCTCCCTCCTGTAAAGTGAGTACCATCTTCAGTAAAGTAAGCATTTTAAAGTAAGCATGGCAGATAATCTGATTTACAGAGAAAGCTTTCTTTGAGAAGTGGAGTGATGGAGACAGGTCCTTGTACTTCTCCTCTTCCCCTCCAGAAATGAACCTCTGGGGTGTGTATTTAGGGAAACCAGAGCATATAAGGAGGAAACATGTAGATGGGAGATCAGTATTTCGGTGGCATTACAATCGAGGCAGAAAGAAGGCAATGCAAGACTGAAACTTGAAATAATAATACCCAAAAATGCCTTCCAGAATGAGGCATATAATTGCATATTCTGATATCTACAAAGTGCCCTGTACTCTGCGTAGTTCCTCTGACCAGTGTAGTGCACAACGATACAGTAAGGTCTTTTTCAAGTGGTTATGAGTGCTTACGCATTTCTATCCAAGTGCCTGCAGTATTTGGAAACTTCTGTGTGGTGCAAAGTTTGCAAACACGATTTGGGAATGTTCAAATTGTCTTTTTATCTGCTGAAAGAACAGGTTAAGAATTACTTTGGTGATGAGAAAAGGTTAAAACCAGCACACTAGGTCACTTGGGTGTTAATACAGTCTTTAACCACAGAGGGAAATCTAAGTCTTGCTGAAGGTACAGCATACCAAGGTATATCTAATAGTATGTGCTTAATTCTGCTGCCTGGGCAATGGCCANAACATATATAAAGCTGGCAATTTGCTGATTTATCAATGAAAAAAAAAAAACAGTTGGAAAAAAGGAAAAACTTGTGATAAAAACATTGAAATATCAGCTGCATCAGAGGATGTGAGTGGGTTATTGGTGTAATAGGGACCCTTCTGTCTGTGAACGGAGTGCCACATAACAAATACCATGAGCCAATGTAGAAGCCAGTTTCTCTGACAGCTGAACTCTCCAGCTCTAAACGCTACTGCAAGCATTCTGGTGAGGAAGGGAAGCTAAAAGTCTCTCAAGGGTACATAGAAAATGCTGATCCTGAATGTATAAATGGACACATTTTAATCCTTAAGTTATTAATTATTTCTCATGATTAATTGTAATTATTTTATTACTACTCCAGACCCTTGGGTCAAATTGCATACTGAAGTTGGTAAAAAAATTTGCTGAAGAATCTCTTGATTTGGTATGTTATCATTTTTATATTGAATACTGGACATTATCAGTTGCATTAAAGAGACCAACAGCTATCATGCCATCAAATTACAGGATATATTTGGGTTGCAGGCGTATCTCCATTTCTTTCAGTGTCATCAGATATAACTGTAAATTTAATGCACAAAGGGAAGGGGAAATAATCCCTTCACCCATGAAGATATAAATTAAATGTTACCCCACACTAAAAAATGTAACCTTAAATGAACCTTACGTTCAGGAAAATTCAGTGCATACATTCAGTGTGTGCTCTGTTTAAGGGGATGACTAGTACTTTCAGATTAGTCTGAATTATGGAGCATTTTCTAGTGGGAAAGCTGGGTACCCCTCTCCCTCTGGCCAGCTCTACCTTCCCACTGCCTCTCTCCCCTCAAGTAACCAGAAGAATCTTTTTCTTGTGAACGTATAGCTTGTAATATACATAAAAGCAGAATTTGCTTTGATCCTGACAGCAAAACGTTTATTTTTAAACTGGAACTGGGCTGTTGTCCAGCAATGCTCTTTGCTTTGCATCATGCCCTGCCTTTCAGCTCTGCAGCCTGCCTGGGTGCAGCTGGACCTGCTGCAAGAGGGACCTGGTGTGATGGGTCCTGCTGAGCTCGCTCCCTCCCTCTCCCCCCCGTTCCTCCTTCTCCTCTCGTTTTGAAATTCAAATTGAATGCAATTTTCAGCTCATTTGAGCCAGAATATACTCTTGCTGAGCTTCAGTGGCTCTTAAATTCAAACTCGAAGGAGAAAACAGATATCATCTGTCACCGAGGGTGGGAAAGGGTGTCCTCCCCACATTTTATTCATGGGAGACAGATCTTCACAGACTAATTCCACTCTTTCTGACTAATCACACTGGCAAACTAATCAGCTAATCGATGTGACTGGTTTCTTGTAGTTTGGTCTCTTTTTGCAGGTTTGTTCTTTTTTTTTTTTTTTTTTTTTTTTTTTTTTTTTTTTTTTTTTTTTANNATTTCTCCAGCCTGTTTAGTATTTATATTTAAAGTCCTAGAAGTGCCCTAGCTGGAACGCCTGTGTCTGCATTTGACTGTACCTGCTCGTTTCTGGTCTCATTGTTCCCATCACAGGCTATTCCCTCTAAAGAACTACAGATGAAAATGCCCCAAATTGGACAGTTAGCAGAGAAGAGGTGAGAGATTTTTGAAAGAAGCTTAAAAATAGAAAGGAGAGAAGGCAGAAAAAGTGCGAAATCATTAGGTAGTGTTATGTCAGCAGGTTTAGGACCAGGTACATGTACAGGGTACATACCATAGCTACTTATTCTATAAAACCTGTTTCATGTTAACATGTGTGGCAATATCTCGTGAGTCATCTGGTGGGAGTCCTGCTTAAAAGTGGAGAAGAAATACAACTCACTGTATTTTTTCCTTACTGCTTTATTTTTTTTTTCTAGTATTATTTTTGAAATAGAAGAAGGCTCTTGCAAAGAGGTCCAGCTCCTGCTTTTATTGTATTCCTTTATAAACTTCTCTTTCATTTGGTGAAAATAGCATTGGTTTGGAGATTGGCAACTACCTTCAAAGGGAAATGTTGCAAGAAACAGCAATTTGGTAGGTGTAAGGGCAAAACTAAAGTACAATCTGTGCTAGTAGAGAAAATAGGTTGCTTAATCTAACAGCATGATAGCATTTTAATGCTGCTCTGAGCAACATCAGCTTATCACTGGCAAAAATCCACAACCTGAATTTTTGTTGTAACAAAACCTACATGCCATAAAGGACGTCATAAATAGACAGGACATCTGCAAATGGTGAGAACATATTAAAGTCAGACTGGAAAGAATATCAAACACCATGCTGGTCTCTTAATTGTTTTATATGTTCTAAAGCCTTGATATATTACTAAAACTGGCTTAAGGTTGGAAACTGCTGTTCTGGAGCTTTCTTGGTGCCTGTTCCTTGTTCCTCATGCTGGGCAAGGGTTGGCATATAGTCAGGGCCCAATCCTGCAAACAGTTTTGTGTTTGGTATGCTAACATCACCCAAACTGAAATGAAACTCTGGGGCAACATTCAGTTATCCCTTTGGTCACCTTATGTACTTCAGTTTGGTGTGTGATGATCCCTAAAAAACCTCCAACTTTTTGCTGTGGGCTGAACCAAAGCAGAGATTGTGCCTGTGCAGTAGGCTGCCTGGTTCAGGGCAGATGCCTTGCATAGAAGCCAGTGTGCTGTTATGGCACAACTCATAGTGGAGAGGCAGTGGCAAGAAAGGAAAGAGAGCACTGTTAGTGTGTGATCAGACTAGCCCAAGCTTGCCTCTGGGATTTGGCCCCTTCACGACACAGGCAGTGTTGAGAGATCTGGATGTGGATCACAGTGGAGGGAGTTTAGAGAGGTGATGGGCACACAGCTGCCAGGGTAGCAGGAATTGATTTCTAGTAGTCTTTGTGGTCACAAATGTTAGCCCTGATGCATTTGCAGTTACTCAAGCAAGGAATTTAGGAATCTTTTTTTAATTAGACAATTAAATTCAGGTTAAACCCTGTTTTAGGCACCTCAGTGCCTCTCTGAATCTTCCCCTTTGTCTCCAGTGGCTCTGTTGGACATTGACACTGACCTGCAAAGCTGGTACTACAAGTCCTTATAAAGAAATCTGATATTCCTATGGAAGTTATGATGATGTGTGTAAATCAGCTGCCATATCCACACTGCCACCTCTTCAGCTGAAAAAGAAGGGCAAATCATTTCGTTGGTAGCTGCTGAAACCGTCAGCTGCACTGTCATTAATACTCTCCCCTCTTTCCTGGAAATTCAATATGTCAGCTACCTGATGTACCCTTCCTCTTCCAAGAATACATCTCTCCATTCCTTCAAATTCTTCTTAAGCTGGGACCTCCCATCTGCCAGTTTATTGTTCTTCTTCTGGCCTATTAGTTTTCCCTTCTGTTCTTTTTCTATAGCTTCATGTATTCCTTACAGAATTTTATCATGTGCTAAAAACCAGAGTATCTGAGTTCTATCGAGTGTGTAAAGTGATGTGTCCAACTGCCGTGATGCCTTTTTTTTTTTACCTCTCCTCTTTCTTGTTGGGAAAACAGTGTGGAGTAAGGCATTAGGTTTTAAATTTTTGTATTGCTGTGTTATATACACCTACACCATCATGATCCCGGTCACCCTCTGCCTTTAAGGCATCCTCTGGTCCATCCTGTTTGGACTTTGGTGCTGGATCTGTTCCTCAGGGAGCTGCCCAGATTTCTTTTGCTGTTTTCTGAGAAGAGAGTGTCCATGTGGTGTCAGTTCTCTGAAGCAGTTGTTCCCAGACCCTCTCTATAACTGCCATTGCTGAACTTCTTTGTTCTACACTCCCTACTCGGTCTTGCTGCGTAACCCTGATGGTCCCAGAGATCTTCCATGATCAATCCCCTCATCAATAATTGATCCTTCAGAGGCCACATGGCAGCTGAAGTATTTGCACAAACTTCATACTGGGATTTGTATAGTAGAAAGTATTTTGCTTTGCAGAAATACAGGAGCCATAGTAATCCAAGTGATATAAGAAGTGCCTGCCTCCTTGCTTGGGTGATTTCCCTGGATCTCACCCCTCCCTGGTCCACCTTCCAGCCCACAGCCTGGGCTTTCTGCTTGGCCCATATATGAAGCTTTCCATTCTAGAAAGAAGCAAAACTATAACTGTTGTCAATAGACATTGGTATCAATGGGATTTTTACTTAAGTGTCTGCAACTCACCTTTTTGTTGTAGCAGATATTGTCATACAACTGCTTAAAAGTAGCAGTTGTACCTGTAAGTTTTCCACACGAGTAAACTCTTGTGCACCACAGGAATCCTATTAGAGATTTCCAAGTAAGAAACTAATGGATTGCAACTCACAAAACTAAAATTGTTGTCACATCCTATAAAAAATCTGTCGGTGTGTCTCTGTGGGTTAGGCATATATTGGTGTGTATCCACAGAAAGAGTTATGTTTGATGATATTTCCTCAATAGCAGATTACTTGCTGCTGTTCAGAGGTCATTGGGTGACCTGTAAGATCTGCTTGATTATAACATGCTCAGTTGAGATCACAGTTTCAAATGAATACACAAGTGTTAACCAAACTGTGGGTGTTTGTGGTATTGAACCTATAATCAGATTTTTGCATTTTGGTTTTGTTTCTACTTTTAAGAATATGTCTATTAATCCTTCTGACTGGTTCTTTATCATTCTCTGTAACTTTTTTTAAAAAAATTCTTTTTAGTGCTTTGAGAAATTTACTAGTGTAGGATCAGAACTCTTCTCTTTGAAATTATCTTTAAAACTGCTATTGACTTTAACAGGATTAGTGGTCATGTTAGGGAGCCTGAGAAAGTGATCTCACAGCTCACACAACATCTGATTCCTAAATAACAAACCTCTTCAAGTCAACTATTTCCGAGTCACGTTTTGTTCCGTCCTGGCACAAGCCAGACTGGGACAGCAAATTGTATCACCAAAGAGGCATGACATGAGCCATGCATGTGTTTTCACCAGCCTTTGTATTGCCATGGCAACAATAGTTTTAATTATGGAGAGACAAAACAGTAAGTTGTGTATCAGATTGGGCTCAGTTTTCCCTGTGGACAGAGCTATGATTAGCCACTGGAGAAAAGCTTTGTATATCGGTTTTCCTTCCAGTCTGGATTTTATTCTCTGCTTTAGCAGCCAGCTTGTTGTGCTCAGTGTGTGAACTTGGAGGGGCTGCAGCCAGCTGGAGGACAGTGGCATGGAGGGAGATAAAGTGACCCTCCTGTCTCAGGGGCAGCCTGGCACCGTGCTGGTTTGGGTGTTTAGGAATGGTTCTCTCACTAAAGGACTGCCCTCGGCTTCCCTCTAAACCACTGGAGATCTGCGGATTTGGAAAGGGCTGGTGTGAAGTGATGTCTAATAATCGGCCTTGACAACGTTCAAGATTGTGCTTAGGGGTACAAACAAGGAGCTCCACTTCGGCAGTACACATGAAAAATTGCAAAGCAGATCCACATCTACATCCAGCTGTGGGAAACAAACGGTAGGATGCAGGTCAACAGTGGCTTTTTTTCACAGTGGCAAGGGTGTTGCTTGAGTCACTTGTCCAAAGGCGGGTGTAAGTGACCAAAAGTATGTGTGTCACTCAGGAAATTCATAACTAAGAGAGGAAAAAAATTAATTGATGTGAATCTGTGTCTTCATGTATATATAAAAATCAATTACGTGGCCTTCTAATCCACTGATTTCCTCTTGTTTGAATGGTGGCCCTCGGTGGTTATGGTAAGGCTGCTTCTGGGTTGGTGAGATTCCTGGCAGTGTTTGAAGAGTGGTGAGGTTGGAGAAGAGATGGAACCCTGTAACTTTTGTCTGGATCTACTCTGATCCTCTGTGATTCTGAGCATATGTTTTCATGATCACAGGTCTGAGGCAGTGCCATCAGGAGATCATGGCTAGAGATCATGATATCACAGAGAATGAGAGTTGCAAGATCACACTGTTAACTAGAAATTCAATTATTCAAATGTGGTTCCTGGATGCAGGGAGCTCAGCAAGCATGTAGGCTAATATTTAGACTTGCTGAATCTGTAATCTCACTCTTTACAGTGTTATGACAGCTTTTTTTTACAACATGCAACCCCAAGCAAGTAATTCACTGATGATTTTGCTGTCGATTCACTTATACTTCTTGAAATTTAAGAAGTCCTGCCTCTAAGATTTTCATTTTGGAATTGGAGATTGTAAATTAAGCCTTCTTATGAAAGAAAATAAGAAGTTTGCTGTTGTTTTTAATAAGATTTTACGGTAAGTATGGCAATGGCAAGTCTGTCAGTCCCAGCTTTACTGCACGTTTGTAGTTCTGTGCTTTGAGACCCTTGAAATATCTGGTTTTAGGACATCAGCAGGGGGCTAATGAAAAGGCTTTGTTGATTTTAACGAATTGCGAGCCACTGTAGCCAAAATAAATATAATCTGCTTTTTGGATTAGTTGTCACACATGATTTTACCTACTAACAGTGATTAAAGAACCCTGGTGGACCAGAAGTGTAGCTTGTCTCTGGTGACTTTTGCTAAAATAGCAATAAACAGAAGTAAATAAAGTGTTAGGGCATTAGTTATCTTTAATAAATACTGACACTGCATATAATGTTTGGGAGGAGGCTTTAGAAACCTCCATTGAGTACAGGAGTGTCACTCTTTGTAGCACAGAGAACATTGATCATTTTAGATGTCTGGAAATAATGGCATGGCCAAGCTGTGTTCCTTGTTCCGCTGGGCTGCTGTCCTTCCTTGAGAGGTGCCGACCTGACTGCACACTTTATCGAGGCCTTCGTCACTCAGCCATTTTCATCCAGCAGCAGACACCAGAACCAAAGTTGAAAATATCCCAAACTAGAGGGATTATGACAGGAAAATGAAGGGACTGTTAATTCCTCGTGTAGTTCTGCAACCTCCAAAACTCTGTAATTCCATCCAGTTAATGAATGGAGGGCTGGTGCTGGTCTCTTACCTTCATCTGTGTAAGCTGATGAACTGAATTACTTGCCCCTGCTGACATCTTTTATCCCTGATATTTTCCCAGTAATCAAGCGTGGGTGTGTTTCCTGATCCCCTTCACATTTGTTGTGAGAGGCAACAATTACACTTGATGGTATTGTACTATTTCTTTGGACTCGTTGTTGCTTTTAATCAGTGGAGAGAAGAAACAAAACAAACAAAAACATCTTCCCTCTCCTGGGAGGGAATTATTGCTGCAGTACTGAGTGTTGGAAATGATTTTAGGTTCTTTTGTAGGGGGGATAACACCTTCCTGAGAGTGGCAGAGAAGTAAATAATTTCCCAAAAGCATTAAAGAAATTTAGGGCTTTGGAAATTAAAAAAAAAGTCAAAGGATAGTGAAACATTAGAAATATTACTTTAAGGAAAGTGCTACCAAAATAGGGAGAGGGTGTGAGCTTTCTAATGAGTCTTCAACTTGTATTCATCTGTTCCTAATTGTACACTCCTGGAAGGAACATGGCACTGTTCTACCAGGAGTTTATCTTTTATATGACAGCTACAAAACTTCAAACTCATCAAGTAAACATCCTCAGGCTTTTTAAGAATTGTATAACTCCTTTTTGATGTATGGAGTTAGGATCTTGTGTGGTGTTTTTGGTGAAGGCATGCAGCAGTTACAACCCACTTCTGGCTTTATAGTCTGTGGAAAAATACTTTGATACTGTGCTCGGGAAGGAAGTAAGACCCACCAAGGATCCATCCTTCTCTTGGCTGGCAGTCATTAGGAGTTTGGAGACTTGCCCAATGGTGTAATTCAAGTCTTGACTGCAAATCTTATTGGTTAAAAATAGGAGCCAACTCCAGCTCATCAGTTTTTGCTAAGAAACTATTGATTGTGATTAGCAAGCTTAAAAATAATTACCTTGTGTGTTCACTGCTATCTTTGGACATACTCTCATATTCCTACTGTTATAGAAAGTATTGAGCAGCACAATAGGACGATTTGATGACTAAGGTGTTACACTGAGTGGGCAGCAGAAGGGTATTGAGCACATCTTAATTGTTCCACCTCCTGGGCATGGAACAAACACACAACGCTTACACAGGGGAGAAAACCCACTGGCCTTGCTGGAAAATACAAAGTGAGCTCTTCCTCATGTCCTTGTTCCCATGGGGGGAGGTATATCCAGTCCTTCCCAGTTGCAGTTATCACTTTCACCACTTCCTTGGCAGAAGCCACAAACCCACCCAGCAGCACAGGGGTAAAACACTGGTTTGCTTAGCACGTGGGGAATGGGGGGATGAGTTTCACCTGGGTTTTCACACCTACTTTAAAAGCCTGATGGTGCAGTGATACCAGGTGATACCTGGTTGCAGTTGACCCTGAATGGCTGACTCAGTTAATGATAACTGAAAGCCTGTCTGCCTCTGCAAGTTGTTGTTCTGTAGCAGGGACAGTTTCAGCAAGCAGATGAATTTTTGTTACTTACAGCCCGGTGTACTCAGGTGAACCAGCATCCACTTCAGTCTGCTCAAGCCTGGGCCACCTGCAGAGAGTGTGAGAAGAGCTCCCTATACCTGTCAGACTCCTAATGCAGGTCAGTAACCACTTCAGGGGGCCAGCTTCACCAGGCTTAACTCTTAAGCACCCCTGGGAAAGATGATTTCTTGCTATGTTGTTCCTTTCTGCTGAAGAGAGCCAAGGAAGACTAGCTCCTCTATTTAAGTTTGGTGTCAGAATTTGGGTGGTGAGACTGCTTTATGCTATACCTGTGTGTGTGTATACATATATCTTCTATGCCTATAGGATCTCTTTACCCTGTTCTTTTGGTTTCATATCCCCTGTGAATGTGTTAGTAATTTCAAATCATACAATTACATTACATACAGTTTGCATTTCCAATTCATCTGGTTCTCAGTTTTGATAGCAGTGAGTTTGATTTGGTGTGTACCAGGTTTACCCTTAGCAGGCACTGTGCAGGTGCATGGCAGATAATGTGGGTTAGAATGTCAATTATGGGGTGTTTTGCAATCAGGGCTGCTTGCTGTGGGGCTGTGCCTATCAAACAGAGTCTCATTGCACAACCAGATAGTGATGTGTGGGGTAGGGTGCAAACTCTCCAGGCCAGCCGCAGGTCACATGAAACTGAGCGTGTTTGCATGTCCAGAAGAGGGATTTGTTCCAGCTTTTTCTGTGTTAATGGCAGCTTTTGAAATTCAGAGCTAGAATTTACCCACGGGGAGGGAGGAGAAATAACTTGGTGAAGTATTTCCTGGTGCAATGGTCTCCAGATCGGCACAGGTGGGAGAGGTGAGTGTTGGGTCACACCAGAGTGACTCTCATGTGGATTTTGGATTTTGTGATTTGTGTTGCTTGAAGAACGTAAAAAGAATTAATTGCAAGGTTTTGGTACAGTAGCAAGGGAAACTGTGGGCATGTTTGCTCTGGTCTCTGTCAGAGGAGGAGATGCAGATGGACTGCAGCTGCAGCTCTGGGAAAGAAGGGCTGGAGCAGGAGCCCTGAGGGTTGGCCGGGGAACCTGGCAGGGAAGGTGCAGCTCTTTTCCTCTCACTGCCCTACGGAGGATGTTACAACAGCCCCGAGGAAGGTCTGGGCTGCATGGACAGAGAGCAGGTGATGGTTTGGGAAAAAAACTTCACTAACAGGAGTTTCTTACAGCAGCTTTATGCACTAAAGGTATTGTCATATGCTTTTTAAGACCTTGTAAGTGACTCTAAATGTGTGTACTGCAGTAATTTCTCTATGTGTGTACCTGTAAACTCTCAATAGACTCGTACATGTAAGCTATGTATTCCAAACAGTTTGCTTCAAAAATATTTGGCCTGACGGAGAAAAATATTGTTTGAAGAGCTATTTCTTTCCCCTGCTGTGTTTAAAGGGGTTTAGACTTGAGTCCTGAAATTCAGCATCCTTTATTAGCATGATTGCAGGATTCTCAAGGATTTATATAAGAGCTTGAAACATTATAAATGTTTGTCACATTTAAAACCAAATGCTACAACTTTAAAATTTGATCTATTGGGCTGTACCAGAGCTAGAAGTGAATGTTGTATCGCTTTTCTGTGGTTTGAGTACCTTCTCCTTCACCCAGGAGACTGCAATGTATTTTTTTGTGTCTGGCTGTCTCAGATACTTACGTGGCTGCAGCTACTGCAGTTTGTGAATGTTTCACAACACTTTCGGGAGAATATTATTACCTTACAGATATCACTGGCTCATGAATACTGAGTGCCACAGATGAACTTTGACAAGGTGTTTGGTACCTTTTTTTGGAAAGAAGGACATGATTTTAGAGCAAGTTTACTAACATATAATGAGCAACTGCAGATTTTGCACATCAGCAGGGAACGCTGGGCTGAAACCCATCAGGTTTGGGCCCTTGAGAAGCTGAGCTAGTCACAGGTCTCTTGTTCACTTATTTGCCATGTGAATATAACTGTTATATAGCCTATTGGCTATACAAGCTACTTGTGAACTTACACAGTTATTTTTTTGCGTTATATTTAACACTTTTCTTCTCAGAAGCAGTGAGAAACAGGGAGAAATACTTCTGCTTGTGTGTAAGCTGATGGCTTCGAGTCAACTACAGCTGCTAGCCTGGCAATAATTTGAATTGTTGCAAACACATGGAAAGAGTAAAATAGAAGATACAGGGAAAAGAAAATAATCATCACCAGGGACGTTTCTTTAGAATAATTTTATTAAAAGTTCATGTTTGAAGTGATGTCATTCTTTTTGTTCTCTGTATTTAATTGTCCTTCTGAAGCGTGGCATAGCTATTCTGATGTGCAGCAAAAATATTACATCAAAGGTGAACGTTTGAATCCTGGCTGAAAAATAAAACAGAGGTTGGTGGAACACAGAGCAGGGGGGAGAACCCCCAAATGACTAAGAGTTATTGAAAGTAAAATATAAAAGAAAATAATAATTTCTCTCCCCTGACAAATAGTTCAAAAAGTAGCCAACAGTTTGGATCTGGTATGTCACATTGCATACAAATGAAGAAACTGTCACTATCAGTTTCCTTTGAAACCTTTTGATCTTATCTTCTGTAGTAAAGGGCATGTGACTTGATCAGGGCTTCTCTTCTCTGATACATAGTCAGAGTCCTGATCTACTGAAATATCTATGACAGATTTCTCCATTCAGCTGATTTTTTTTCCTTTCCCTTCAGTGCTGGATATGATTTATCTTTCCCTCTCCATCCAGGAAAGCCAGCTTCCTAATTTGGCAATTTCTAGCTAATCCTCTATATTATGCCTTAGTAGTATTCTTATACCTGTTTTCTCTCCACTTGCCAGGCTGGCTTATGTTTCTAGTAAGAACAGGAAGGGGGAATTATGATATTTTGTAAAAACACATTAGGCACTCAGTTCTTCTGAAAAGTTGTGGGATATGTGTTCTGGCAATTAATAAAGGATTGTTTTATTGCAGAGTCCCTTTGAATGGAGGATTTGAATATGCATAGTCAGTAGCAGCAGGGAACAGCAGTGGAAGGAAAAGCTTTCTAAAGACTTCTAAAACTTAAAAAGCACAGTCTTTCTGAGGTATTTATATTTTTTTAATACAAGCTATAATATCTAATGTTCTTTACTTGATTTATGTTTTGGTCCAGAACTAGTGAAGGCAAGGAAAATTTTCCTGAAGGTCTAAACTTTGCTACTGTGGCAGGTGATGGTAAAGCTATTTTTGATTTCTCTGTGGTGAGACTGCACTATGAGGGAGAGTTGAAATAAGAACTAAGCCCCAGGAGGTCTTGCTGGGCTCTTCTTCGCAGAGTAAAGGCCAGGACAAAATATCCTTGGGTCCATGTGTTGTCAGTGCTGGGCTTTGCTGCCCAGTGCCTGGTGGAGAACACCCTTCTTGGTGGTGGCCACAGGGAGGTTTCTACCCCTGCTGGGACCCAAGGAACAAGTTTGCAAAATTTGTGAGGTTTGCAGCAGAGAAGAAACTTTGGTTTTTTGGGGTTTGTTTGATTTGTTTGTTTATTTTCTTGTTTGTTTGGTTTTTTTTTTCTTGTGGAAAGTAAATAGTGATTGAGATGTTCAGGAATTGTTTCTACCCAAACTTGCTAATTAGAAAAAATGCTGGAGTTGCAAGTTGAAAGCAGCATTTAAATGGGTGAAGGTTACTGGGCAGTGTTTCCACAGGAGGTCAGGCTGGGTGATCTCGCTAAGCCTGCAGCCAGCTCCACCCTGGAGCATGAGGTGCAGCTTTTCAAAACAGGGAGTTCTCAAAGAGAAACCCAAAGATTTCCAAGTTCATAGGAGAAACTGTGGGCTGCCTGCTGGCCAGAGCAGGCCCTGCTCCCTTTGGTTTTCCACTCAGCTTCTGTTGTCGGCATGTCTGTGTTAGGAGTAATGAGCTGAGAGAGACTGGAAGCAAGGCTGCAGTGTGCCAGCTCGTCTGGGAGGTGCAGCTGGGTAAAGTCCAGCAGCAAATCCTTTGCAGTGCTGGTCCTGAGAGCTGTTTCAGAGAGTGATTTTGTTCTTTGGTGGCCTTAACGCTGCGAATAGTGAGACGTGTTTACATGGTGAGTGCCCCTCTGCGTGCCAAGGTGGCTCCTGTCACTCTCCCTCAGAGCTGGGAAAAGGTTGGGCTGCTTGTACAGAAGGGTCCCTTTTGGCATCCTTGTGTGAAATTTCGGGAGAATCAGAATATCTGGGACTGGTCCAGTAGCATGTTCTCCTGTTGCTCAAGTCCTCACCTTCAGTTCCTGCTTTAGCAGAGTAGGAGGACAGGTCAGAACATCCTGCCAGGCCTCAAATATGTGCTTATGAGGATTTGCTTCTGGGCTAGGAAGGGAAAGCTAGCAAAGCTAGCTTGGCTTTTTCATCTGAACAATTTGGCTCTTGCCATGTCTGGGCTGTTCTGTTGTCTGTTGTGCGATGAGTAAGAGCTGGTATTCAGAAGTGGTGCCTGAAGAGTAATGGGTTTGGTTGCTGAGTGAAGCTGAAGGTCCTAACAGTTGGGATCTTGGAATGCAAATAGCATCCAAAAATGGTTTTGTCTTTTATCCATTAACACAAACATAGGTCAGATGTTTTAACTATCAACATGGGTAAAAAATCAGTCTTCCTGATGCTCCACAGGACTACCAGTTCAGTATATTCTGGATGCTTCATCTCTAGAGTGTGAAAGGCACAGAAGCACCGGGAGGCTGCTTCCATCTGCAGATTTTTGCAGCCTCTCCAGCACCCTTTCTGTGGGATAGGCAGCACCTCATCAGCCAGCTGCCAAGCAAGGAGACCTACTGCTGGTGCCGAGGGCCTGAAGGAAACCTCAGATGTGGCTGGAGATAAACAGGCTGCCATTGAGATCCCCCTTCTCCCCTGGCTGGTGAGAGAAGGATGGTGGGGACCTGGCAGACTCCCGGTTTCCCCATCAAGGAGTGAGGATATGGGGGAATGTGATGCTTAACACTCAGCACCAGGGCTTAGGAGATGCAGAAAACCACCCATTTGCTTTCAAGGCTTATTCTGCAATCAGCATAATTTCTCAGGAGGAGGGGATTTTACTTTGGAACAGAAGGTTGGGGCATGGAGTGTTTGTAAAGGGAAAAGTAATTCTATTTATGGGCTGGGAGTCAAAGACCTTTCAGGACCTGATCACCTCTATCTGTCTGCTTTGCATACAGGCGGCAAGTTGTTGGATAGTTTAAAACGCTGGCTATTTTATAATAATAGTAATAACAATTTAAAGATTTTCCCAGCTGTTGGAGGACGCAATTTTTCTTTGATAGGCCATTATGTATGCAAGACCAATTGGTAAACTGCAATGTACTGTTCTATAATTATTCTCCCCTGTAGCTTTAATGAGGAGATCTGTGTGCAGTTTGATGGGAGAATATACTCTGCCGACAGCTACATCGAAAATCAAGACAGGTGTAATCTGCTTACTGTATTCTGTGAATCCTCACCATGTGGCTATGTTATCTCTAGTGCATGTTTATAGAAAGATGCTTGTAAAAGGATTTAATTTAATGGAATAATGGTAACTGACACTATGAAAATGAAGGGGCTCAAATAATATGGTGAGCGGAGTTGTATAAACACTAAAGTAGATGATTAAAAAATTGGTGTATTACGTCATTTAGTTATGTGAAAGGAAAATGCAAATCAGGCCATGATATGGGCTGAAAGAAAAGCATTCTTTATTACTAACCCAGTCTTGGAACAGACTTTGTGGTATGCACATAGCGATACCTGGTCAGTCGTGCAGATATGCATGGCTGCCACTAAAGCTCTGCACAGGCCCAATGCCAGAACCCAAAGAGCAGGATATCTTTTAGAAGGCAGATACTCTGCTGAGCTGTAGCCAAAACCTGCAGCTTTCTCTTGGGTGGAGGAGTAGTTGTGTGATGAAAGGACAAGTTCAAGCTCTGTTTAGGAACCCACTCTGTGGTGGGGAAGCTTGAGACTCTGACATGTGATGGTTCTCTGTTTCCTCACCTGCATAGTAATGATAACAATAAACTATTACTAGAAAAGCAGCCCATATAACTTACTCTTTTGAAGCCCATTGGAAAAAAAAAAAGGGAACATCTCCTTGCTACCAGCAGTTGCACAGGATGGTTAATTTGGAAAGATAAAATTACTTAGGCAGAACTGTGAATCTAGCTCTTCTTTTCAGAGGCTGAAAGAAATAATACCCGGTCACTCTCCATGGATGTGATTTATTAATTATCAGTCATTCTTAATCACTTGATACTGACATATATCTAACACACTGGAGAGTTTAATATCAGAAAGAATACTTACCATGATTTTTCTCAGCAGTCCATTTTTAAGTGCTGGGGGAGATAATGTGGTGCCAGCACTTTGGTATTGTGTTTCAGATCCTGTGTGACTGTCCTTGAACATGGGGGATGAGTGCACAGACAGTGGCAAAAAGTTGTTAGCAAGAGCTGTGCTAAGTGTGACCATCCTCCTCACTGAATTGCTTGAAAGCCTTTGGCTTGTAGAATTCACGTGTGTGACACTTAGGGTGTTGTTTTTTATTTTTTTTTTTTTTTTGTTTTTTTTTTTTTTTTTTTTTTTTTTTTTTTTTTTTTTTTTTTTTTTTTTTTTTTTTTTTTTTTTTTTTGTTTTTTTTTTGTTTTTTGTTTTTTGTTTTTTGTTTTTTGTTTTTTTAATATTTAACTTTTTTTCTGGTAAAGCAAATTAATCTGATTTGTTATTCACACCAAGGATAGTCGAAGTGCATGATTGGACATACAATGTTACTGCATCAAGCAAGATGTGTTTAAAAAATTACTGAGAAGCTCTTCTGCTGAAGAAAGATGGGGATTGGATGGAATTGGGCATTGTTAACTATTGATATTGTTATTATGCTGATCTTGCTCAGATTTTTGACTCTGGCGATTGCACTGACAAAGGAGCAGCCTTGGTTTCTGCACATATGTTACAGTTACTTGTAAAACTGGGCTCACAGATTGCTCTGAAGCTTTTACTGTTCCTGCAGAACATTTTGGTAGTTCCAGCAGTTTGATCACAAATGCAGCATCTCTCTTCTAATGCTGTGCAGGTTGATAAAACAGTTGCCGAGCTGGAGTCCCTAAAGAAATTATTAATTATCTGGTTAATGTGCATCAGGCTGTGGGAGTGTGAGATTAATCACCAGTGCTGGGATGAGTTGCTGAAGTGGATTTTGGTTTTTCGTCTCCTGTCACTCGGTAATGGCTTTTCCTTCCTTCACCATCAGGTGAACAGGTGCAGAGATGCTGTATTTTCATTTTCCTGTAGTCGGGAACAGCCGGTGACCAGGAGATGCCTCTTTCTCAGTCCTGCTGCATGAGCAGTTTACAACATGGAGTGCTCCTGCTTTGGATGTTCCAGCTGCGGGAGATGCTCCTGGAGCACAAGACTGACCTGAGCCTTCCCAGATAAACACATTTGAACACATATGCCTGGGGAGGAATGCCAGGCAGGAGTGTTGGGCTGAGCTGGGTCTGGCTCTCCTCTATTCCCCAGGTCTCAAAGGGGTTGACTTATATTTGGAAGTGGAATTGCAACTTGACTCCTATTTTGAGTGTATTTATAGTACCTGGAATTTTTCAGTAAATGAACATTCAGTATGCTTCCTTTGTTTAATGTAAGAAAAGAAAAATGTGCTCATTCATTGCAAAGATACAGAAGAAGGTGATTGTAGCTAAGTCTTTAGCAGTAGCATCCTTAAAGCCAATGGGTTGCATTAATATTCAGACACTGGGTAATGAGTTGGAGTCCTTTCCAGGGTTGGTGGATCAGGACACTGGGGTGCAACACTGCAAGCACTTGTCCTACCCTGTTAACCATCAGCAGCTGCCTCAGAAATGGTTCAGTGCAGCCCTAATGCTCTTCCAGAGGTTCCTTCTGTTTTACACACCCTTGCACCACAGACTGTATTGGTGGGGGTAAAAAAAAAGTGATTTGTCTTTTAAATCTGAAAGTTGTGTTGCTCTGTGAGTCTTGTACACAAAGCCATTAACAGCTCTGCCTCAAGGCCCTTAATGACCACTTGTGAGGACAGCATGGAAGGTGAGATGGAAGGAGCTACTCACCTAAAGCAGAGTTTGCCTAGGCCAGAAAGTGTCTCTAGTTAAGAAGAGAAGAAGCTGTAGACAACAGTGCAACAATCATTCTGCTCATGTGTGCTGAGGGAGAGAAGTAGAGTTTGAACCTCTCTCTATTTATGAAGTCTAGGCATTTGGATTATTTTATCCCCTCTAACCACGAGTGTTGTTTCTCCCTGAGGAAGTCCTGTGAATAACCACAGCCAGTAAAACTGAGATGCACAGCACTTGAGATTGGAGACCTGATTTTAACCTTCTACTTAACTATGTTGTAACAAGTGTTTGGGTTTCTTTTTTTGTTGTTGCTTTGGGGTTGGTTGGGTTTGTTTTTCTTTTATGTGAATGTGTAGGTATTGGCCTTAATCAGCTTATGGGGTTTGTTTCTTCTTGGCTAAACCAGTGGTGGTTTTTGTCCTTGGTGAACTGAAAGTTTTTGATTACCTTGCCACTTCAAGCATGCAGAGATGTATTTGAGATTGCATTGCACTAACCCATTCTTGGGTTTTGCTTTCCATATCCCAAATCCCTCTTCAGCTAAAGATGTTACCTCAGGAGGGGAAGAGATAGGTGTGCAGTTTTCAGAGAATTTGCTTTTTATAATAGCTATGTGCTCCACTCTGGAATCCCCGAAGAGCCCATGATGGCATAAACATCCATTTGTTTGACAAGCTATGGTATAACTTCACATTAAACGTAGATGACCCATTTGTGTTTGAAACCCGCTAACCAGCAAGTCAGCATGGCAGCAGTGGGGCTTTAAATGTTAAGCAGTCTTCAGGGCTTCAGGCTGAGTATTTGCACTGGAGTTGTTTGGGTTTCTTCTCCTTGCCGAGCTTCCTGAGCTTGTTGTGATAACTAAAATCAAGTTTACTTTGTTAAGCTCAGCAGTTCCCAGAACTGAAGAGATAACAGGGGAAAAATAAGACCTTTAGGAGACAAGAAGTAAATTTCTGTTTGTATGGGGATGTGGGTCACTGTCTTTGTATGACTTTTTGATGATGTGCCCATTTCTTTATGCGTGGTTGTGTGCCTATGTATGCAGGGCTGCTTGCCCACAATGATGTACAAAAGCAATGTAAAAGGAGTGTCAAACTTGGGAAATGTATCAACCCCAAAGGCAGTAACTCGCCACACTCTTCTGTAGTTCTGGGTCTCTGGTGCTTAAAAATAAGTGGAATAGCAGATTTTCAGATGAACGAATTGTGCAAATTCATGCCTAATTTACATGTATGATCACCTTTACTGCTTGTACAAATCAGGTAATTGTGCATGCAAATAGCTAATTAACACAATTAGCTGATCTGCTGATGCAGACTCGGGATCTGTAAGTGTATACTAGCCATCCAGTTATCATATATCTGCAAACTAGTTGTATGAAGAAAATCTAAGCCCTCATAATCTAGCCGCTGTGAGGAGTTGGTTATTTTTTAGCATCACCAGTTTTGGCTTTGGGGTTGTCCTGGTTTAGGAAGTGTCTGACAGGGATCACAACTCGTATTGTAGTTGGGATCCAAAATCACTGAGGTTTAGGAGAAAAATTTCATTTATAAAGAAAAAGTCAGTGTTGCTGCTGATGCACATTCCCAGCACTGCAGCCCGTGGCAGGCTAGCTGGTCAGATGGCATGAAGTGCCCTTGCCATGTCAATTGTCCATAGTTTGGCGCTATGGCTTCATAAAAGTACCTGTGAACACAGCTTGCTAAATGCCTATTAATTACTATTTTAAAGTACATAAAGTATCACACATTTCAAAGCTGTCTGCCTCCTCCCACCTTGTTAGAAAAGAATTTACTAAGAAAAGGTTTAAAGGGCAAGTCTCCTGGTTTTGTTTGTCTTAGTCTCTTCCTTAGCATATTTGACTGCTAGGCGAAAATACCCAGGCAAGTTTAAACATGCAAATTGTCCAAGTTTTGCAACTGCATCTGTGAACACCAAATATGAGTGCAGGGATTTCAGAAGTGTTTCTCCCATCTCTGTTTGTCTTACATTTATAGCTGTTATGGGGTGGAGAGGCAGCCTTCGTCATAGTAATTATTTATCATTTCAAACTAAACGTAATGTGAACTTGCAGTCAGTTCCTACAAATAATTTAATGTCAAGATTTAAGGCTTCACATTGAATGTGTACAAGAGTAACAGCAAAATCTTCTGAAGGCAGGTATTTCTTGAACTGTCTCTTTGAAAGTGTCTCCTAGTTATAAAAAAGAAAAATTAAAACCTGTGTATTAGATTTGTGACCTACCTAGGATCTCATTTGCTCTCTGAATTTCCTTTCTTATACGTGTAACTTTGTTTTAAAATAAAGATGAAATATGCCATTAGCACATAATGGACCAGGATTCAAATCCTAACAAAAGTTTTGTGTCCAAGACCATAGCACTGTATGTCTTTCATATTTCTCACATGGATGTCTGTGGTCTGTAGCATTTTCCTTGCTGGGGGACTTCAAAAGGAGCACCTTGTTATGTTCTCCACAGGAACACTCATTTCCTTAACATCTGCTCTGCGAACAGAATTAAATGTGGCTTTAGAAAAACTGCTATGAAATATTTTGCTGTCATCTAGGTGGCCTCCAGACAAAGAACCAAGGGACTTCTTTGTAAAACACAGTGTGCAAAAAAAATTCCTGTTTCTGGTAGAGCCACATCCATCTAGTAGTAGTTGGGTGCAGAGTCAGGAGAGAAGGGTGCCAGCCCTGATGTGGTCACAAAGTCTCTCCTCAGAGAGTCAGTCTGCTCCTAAGCATGTACAGAGGAAACTCTCAAACATAGACAGAAAAATCTGCTTTGGAGGTCATGTTTTTTAAAAAAGCAGAACGAAAAACAAAGTAGTGGAGGCATCCCCACCTTTTGTCTGCAAACAACACTGAAGACGTTTAAAACCGATAGGTGATAGCCTCCTTTATCAAGCTGTATACTGGTAGGAATTAACACACACCTCCTTTCAAAAAAAGAAACAAAAAACAACAAAGCAAAATTAAAAAAACAAAACAAAACACTAAATCCCAAGCAAATGTCACCACCATCCCACCCCAAGAAAAATACCAAAATTCAGAGCAAAAAACTTCCAAACCAACCAACCAAAAGTTGCTAATGCAGCATTCTGATACCTGAGAGCACGTGAAGCCCACAGCTTGCTCTTATCAGCTTGTGTGTCCCAGCCCTGGGAACAGAAGGCAAGGCCTTGCTAATGTGTGCATGGGCTCTTTCCCCCCTCCCAGTGCTTTGCAATTGCTTAGCAATTTAAAGATGCAAAATTCATTGAGTGACAAATGATGATTAGTGAGGAGCTGAGGCCTATCTGCTGCAAAAGGGAGCTGGGGAAGATGACTTTATTCCTGGTGGTATCAAGTCTTTCACCTTGCTGCCCTTTAAAGGAACAATGGCAACTGTTTTCTAAACATTTTATTTAAAAATTTGTTTCAACTAAAGCAACAGCTTTTATAACTCATTATTTCTCAATGAATCCTAAAATGTAAAAAAATAGGTGACTTTAAAAATGCTTTTCATCATCCTTCAGCCAAATTTTCCCATTGACTATACTGGCGACCTGGAATTGAAAACTAACGGGAAATGAGAAGAAAGCAACAATAAAAATAAGCAGCCTCATTTTAAATGCCAAGCATAATGAGACTAAGGGTGAAACAGAACTGAAATACACTGAAAATAAGACAAGCAAAGCTATTTAGGTCTTCATGCTGGGACAGATGAAATCCTTCTTTCTCCAGGAAGCAGAACTGCTTGCAGAACTGGGACTGAGAGCTGTACCATGCTCAAGTGTCTTATGCGTGTGTGGTGTTTTTCCTTCTAGCCTGGATCTGGCTGTGGGCTGTACAGTGCCAGTCAGAAAGGGAAGGAGCCATTTACTGAGCTGTTTAGAATTGGGAAGGGCAGAGGAGATACTTGGCTATGGTGATGATGTTTATGCTTTTGGTTGGTTGAAATCCTGTTAATATCCATTAATACATGCTTAAAGCCTTCTCTGAAACTTTTGGAATTACCTGTCTTTCTGTTATTTTAAGAGACAGTTCTTTTTCTTTGGATCATTGATGCCCTATTGAATTCAGTGGCAGAACTTGTACCTGTGATGAGATAAAGTTTCCAATCCCCGTTTTACTTCCTTAAGGAATAAAGGAAAAGGCAGGCTTTAGATGATCTTTAAGATCTTTTTTAAGAAACGATGCATGTGCCAAGTGGTGAGGTGGCATCGTGCAAGTTTGTATTATTTTTTTCTCCAGTTACTCATAGGCACTAAATAAATGGCACCAAAAATGCAGTGCTGCTGCAAGTGCCAAATTGCTGCCATATGCAGACGACTTTTCTCCTTGCCCTTTCCTGTCAAAGGCCTTAGTGCCAGCCACTGGCATGGCTGATTGCCTTTGCCTGGTGAAGGGGCATTTGAGGGAACAGCTGATAGCTGAACCCCTCCAAAATGGAATTAATGATTCTAGTGGAGGAATGTGTCTTAAGAGTTGGTACCCACATTTTATCTAAAAATACGTGCCCACGGTCACTCCCTCACTCCCTTTAGCCTTCAATTCAGGAGCCTGCTCGAAATCTCTCACACTGTGATGTCTGCAAAGCATGGTCACCATTACCTCCAGGTGATCAGAAAATCATATTCCCTTCTGGCAAAAGATGGCCTCTTCCTGGATAATTACACCTTTTTCTTGCATCCCAGAGCCATTTGGTGTCACTGGACCTGAAGACAGTAGCACCCAGGCTAATCTCTCTTGTCCAGTGTGTAGGAGTGCTGGCTCCAGCAGAGCAAGTCTCTGTGAGCATCCTGGTGCTGGCTTCCAGGCAGTTTGTAATCCTGGCTGTTTATCTTTCAGTTTCTTTGTGGCTGGGCCTTGCTTAGGTATTTTTATTGAAGTCCCATGACAAAAAAAACATGACAAGTGGTTTTGTGCCTCTAGCACAATGGAGTGCTCTGCAATAACAGTGCTAACATTTTACCCCCAAAAGAATCTTCAAGTGGAGTCACAGACAGCTGTTCAGTGAGTTTAAGTGACTGTTCGCAGTTATTTCAGGGTTTTTTGGTTCCATCAATTGAAATCTGTCAAAATCCAGTGCTCTGCAGCCGATGCAGAGCAAGTTTGTGCTCCAGGCAGGATTTTCTTCTGGGATAATCTGAAATGGTTAGGTGGACTTCCCCCCAACCTTCCAGTCACAAGTCTGGCCCCGTGCACTGACCATACGTTTTACTTCTTTCTTGTCTCTCTATCACAGCCACAGGGTCTCTGTTTACAGCACAAACAAAATGCTGCACAAGTTGTTTCCTTTG
Source organism: Chaetops frenatus (assembly GCA_013400775.1). NCBI lineage: Eukaryota > Metazoa > Chordata > Aves > Passeriformes > Picathartidae > Chaetops > Chaetops frenatus. Next base: position 218,962 of record VZTR01019376.1, on the reverse strand, counting down.
TGGAGGAGATGAGAGAAGAAGCACCATGTGAGAGATGATAATGTTTCCTTGATGTGGTGGTACTGGTACTGGTGACTATGTGCTGATAGCCCCCTAGCACTTCTTGATCCCTGTTTCCATGAAATATAGGCTGCTACACCCTTCAGAAAGGAAAGGAAACATGCCTTGGGAGAGAAAAAGAAAAAAGAATTGTGTTTTGTCCTGCAGTGCCTTTATTTGCAGAGTTTATCCTGGGAACCCCAAAGCATCACTAAACAGAAACTCGGTACACAATGACTTACCTTTCCCAGGGAATCAGCAAGCATATTGCATTGACATTTAAGTTTTGAGGTCTTTGTATATCCCTGGTGCAGGAATGAAGCTCCCAGATCAGCTGCTGCTGGTGAGGAGATGTAGATGCTTTATTAGGGATAACTTGGTTGATCTCCTTTGACACTTTCCTGATATCTCTTGATCATTAAGGTCTGGATTAAGTGGAAAAAACATTGCTTGCACAGACGTTATGTAGCTCATGCCTCAGATCTTTTATGAGAGAGTTTGGGTGCTTAATATCTCCTAATTCAAAAAGAAAAATCAAAGTCTTGTGTACAGCTTCCTTCTGTCAGGTGCCAAGATGAGGGTGAGGTGAGCACGTAACAAAAACCTGGATACTTGAAAGTCACATTTCCAGCTGTGTTTAAGGAATTGTAGATAAAACATTGAAAAGGGCTCTTTGGGGCTGGGTTTGCATTTTCCAAGTGTGTTTAATGAAATTTAAGATGCACTTCTCTGCAGCACTCTTAGGAAAGTAGTCACCCCTACTTTTTTTTCCCATGAGCTTGTGTGTGATATCTTTGTGAAGTACTGCTGTGTATCAGGAGTTTGCTGTATGTTCCTGGCTTTGGAAGAAAGTGTTCTGCAGTAGTGGCATCAGCAGCATTGCACAGATGAGAAAAGGTGCTTGGCAGGAGGTATGGGAAGAGTGTAGGAAAGCAGGTCTGTATTTATTTGTCTGCACCCAAAAATACTGTTTTTTCCTACAATGTATGGGTTTTCAATATTTTGTTCTCCATCCCTACTCCAGTGAAAATGTTGCTATTATTTATAATCAGTAAATTAATGGCTTTGACCCTGAGCCTGTAGCAATGCAGAAATCAAACATTCCTGTCTTTCAGCCTGATGATGTTTCACAGGAATACAACAGGCATTTCTGGGGCTCCTGAGCTGATGAAAGCTCGAGGGGGCTGCTGTGTTGCTTCACTGGGATAGTGGAAATACCCTGGAAATTTTGAAAGACCTGTCCTAGGAACTGATGGGTTTAGAAGCCCCGTGCGCCCAAACAGGGCAGCCCCTTATTTGTCCTAGTTTGCTCTTCTTCAGCACTTTTCATTTGAGGAAAAGTGGACTTCGCCCTGTGGAGCTGTTACTGTAACCATTTGTGGAGGGAGAGCTGAGGCTCGGAAAACTGTGGCTTCCCAAAGGTTAGCTCTCATGCCAGTAGCATAAACAAGGAGCTGTGCATCTGTTTCCCCAGCCCTTACTCTTTTGTCCCACATTTTGTTTAACCACACGGGAGGAAATCCATTTCTACACAGGATCTAGCAGTACTTGCGTAAGCAAGGATCATGTAAATTGTCAAGTGAGAGCTTCTGCTGGTGCTGCACAGAGGGATAAATTGGTTGAGAACTTTGTGGGCTGCTTCACTAAAGACAAATGACCGTGTGAAATTTGATTTGCAGAGAAATTTTCTTCCTAGGAGAATGCAGAACCTCAGCATAAGTAGATCTGCAAGCTAATGATGTAAAAATAGCTTGGATAATAAAAAGCTGGTAAATAGAGGTATGGTAGCAATTGGGATGTATGGGAGAGACAGGCTAAACTGATCTGACTTTATTATGAGGAATTTATTCTCTCACAGATCTCCTCTGGTTTAACTCGGTCAGTGCTGTGTCACTTTTAGCTGAAGCAGAATACTGAAGTAGAATTCTAAAGTCATCTTCCTATGAAATGAAGCAAAACACTGTTCAGCTACAAACTTGAGCTCACTCAGAATAATCCAAATTTGTTTTGAAGGACTTCAGGGATGTATTTCCTTCTGAAGATTCCCATTCTTCTGTATTTTCTTTGCCAAGTGAGTAATTAGTTACTCCTTGATTATTGCTTATCACTTTATACTTCTTCATGGAGACAGCAAGGGACTGTGAGGCTGTTAATAGCTGTGCTCAGATCACCTTTCCTTCTCAAGCATGGTTTTATTAGCTTAAAAATAACAGTGGGAGAGAAATGCTTTTAAGTTCTTGTATTTATTGGGGTTTTTTTACTGGAATTGTGAGTGCTTTCCAGTGAACACCAGGAGTGCATGGTCTCATTTTCCTTCCCTTGAATCGCTACACCCCCAACACTGTTGATCAACAGCACCGGATGCAAAAGCTTGACCGAAGCAGTCTTAGTGTGGGATGAGGAAGAGACTTGAAAATTTCCTTTCATCCTTTCAGATGTTCCTAAACATGGCAACAAGCGTGGCTCTGCAACAGATGCAATTCTTTCTAGGTCTCTAGGTAACATTTGAACCTGTGTAATGTTCGCAGCACAGCACCGTAAGTAATATTCCAGGAAATGCGCTGCCGCTTGTTAAAAAGGATAGGGCCCCAGAGATGCCTTTAAATATGCCTGTAAAGTGAGAGGTGCCAAGAGAAAGATAATATGGCTGATTATAGTTATTTACCTTACATTTTCATTCGCCCTTAACTGGGTGTAATTTAGGGGCATGAAATCTCTTATTGGAAGTATATTTGCATTAAACAGCTCTAAGCAACCATGAAAGTGCAGAAGCTGAAAAATTGACAGACTGGGTTTCTAGAATCCCAAAGTAGCATTTTTTTAATAGGCATACAAACAAATCAAATAAACATGTTTTGCTTCAACGATTTAAAGAATANTTTACCCTATCATTTCTAACCTCTTCACTGCCTATCTCTAGTTTGCAGCTCCTCCTAACAATCTGCAGCAATTTCCAACCCAGCTGTTGTGGTTGCAGTGCATTGTGCCTTTGTTTAGCTTTCCCTGAGCTATCAAATCATGCTATAAAGGGGATTACCTGGCTAGTGATGTTGTTTTTGAGGTCTGCACTTTTTAAGAAATAATTGCTTCACAGTGGCTCTTCCCTACCTNAAAAAAAAAAAACCCCAAAAAAACCCCAAAACAAAACAAAACAAAAAAAGACCACTCTGAAAATCAAACTTTACAGTTGGATGGAATCAAGTCTTGCAAGAAAGCACCTTTGGTTGGCTTTGGTAAAACCTCTTCACTTCCTCGGCAAGTAATCATGACCAAGTTGAAAGCAAAGAGTAGTGGATCCTTTCAGTCAGCTGGTATGATGTGTTTGTAGCAAGACTTGAATGTTCATGTGTGCTTTTAGAAAAAGACAAACATGTTTTTCCTCTACTGTGTTGGCATGTGCTAAGCTTGAGAAATTTATAATCCGACTGTGTGCTGTTAAACAGGTATGATCTTCCACCCCTACCCCCAGCAGTCGGTCAGTTCTTTTATAGCCACTGCCTCTCCCACAAGGCAGTTTATTTAACTGATGTTTGTAAAATGTTGTGATCTTCCCATGAATGGAGTTATTGAAGTGAAAAGCATTAGCAATATTTATTTCAGCAGGTTGCGGAATTAATGACTAAGGAAGAAAAACTGGTAAAACTTGCTTTTTATATGCACAATAGAGTCTTTAAGAAATTTAATTCGTGTATAAGAATGCAGACGTGTCTGAATTTATGTTGCAGTACGTATGCTCTGTCAGAAGTCTTCTAATTTATATTCTATTGAACTATATCTATAGCATTCATTTTATAATATCTTTTGAGTGTTAAGTGGAAGCTAGTGTCTGTCTTGTTCTGCTCAATGCAAAAGATATATTTACTGTACTTGTGTGTCTTCAATTTTGGTTCTCGTTTTGCAAACAGTACATTTTAATTAAGGCTTGTCACTCGAGATCTAATGAATACATTTACTATAATGTCTCCATCTTCAGGAGGTGAATTTGACTTAGAAATCGTCTCTGTCACAGAGGGCCTGATAATATCAGTTTAAGGATTTCTTTCTTTCCTGGGGAAAAGCAGTTTGTGTTGTTCACCCAGCCCTTGCTTAGGTTATGCTTGCCTAAAAAGTTGCAGAATGATGTTTATTGCAACATATAGACAAGAGAAGTTTCTAAAGACAAGTATGTACATTTAGCCCAGAGAAGCTTATGTAACTACATAAGACTGTCCTATTTTTTTACACTTTCCCCCCCTCCTTTTTTCTTTGACACAGTTTCAAAGGTAGTGTATTGATTATATTTGGAAAGATTAAGAAACTCCTCTTGCAAATCATGCTTCTGTTGGCATACGAGAGGACTTTGATCAAACAAACATTGAATTGTCCAATACACACAGTAAAAAAAGGAAAAAAAAAGCCCTATAAGAACTGGTTTCAATTGACCTTTTACCTGTGCCTATTTTCTACTCTGGTGGGTGGGGACTGTGCAGGGGGGTTGTTGTCCTCTTGTGTCTCCAATTCATGTTATGGTTGGTGTTAAAATTCCTGCTTTTAATGTCAAGTCTAAACCATAACTACTTTTTACAGTCATGCAAATGCCGTTATGTTCTGCTGTTGTGCAGGAACGTATCAAAAAGTGAATTTGGAGTCTTCAAGAAAAGCAAGGTAAAGCCTCAAATATTTGCTTTTCACTGTTGCTATATTTTAAAGAGAACAATTTTTTCAGGTAGGTAAATCAAGATTATATTATGGTGCTGTCTCCTGGTGTAGTGTTCTGCAGGAAAGGCTTTAGCTTCCAACCTTCTTCTCCAGTCTCTTCTACCAGCTTTGTTAGAATAGGCTGAGGTTTGCATGAAAGAAGAGCCCAGTGCAGGGTTGAGTTAAAAGGGAGATGCTGGGGGGCTCCCACAAGACACAGAGGCATCCAAAAGAGCAGCCAGTGGGGGAGCAGCCACATCATCCTTGGATATCCTGGTTAGGGACTTATTTGGCAGGTAATGTGTGATTCACCTGTGGTGATCCAAGGCAAACATTTGGGAAGCACTATTGCATCTCCTCGATGTGTGAGGAATCGCATCACAGTGAGGGCAGAGCCCAGGTTTTCAAACATACTTGGGCACTACACACTGGTGTCCTCATCCCAGGTCCTGATGGAGCTCTGTGACAGCACGAGGACCAAGGCTGCCTCACCCAAATCATGCCACAGGACTCATCATTCCCTCTGGCAGCCCATCTCTGCCACAGGGATCTCAGGAGCAGGCTGGGGACCAGGATGCTCTGCCCTCTGGCTGCCACTGCAGAGGGGCAGGCAGTTGAGTGCTGCAAAGAGCCCCTGGATGGGCCACCTGTGAGGTGGCAGGTTATGGTGGTGACAAACGTGTGCCACTGATGGGTACATGCTTTTTTTGACCTGCTTTAATTTTTCTAGCTGGGCCTTTAATTGCCAGGGAGAGGTATAGACAAATGCAATAAAAAAGCCAAACAAATCAGAGCTATAGCAAGGCTCTACAAGGAAATACGTTTTAGAGACTTTTTTTTCCTTAATTAATCGGGATTTTGTTGTCAGGCTAAAACAGACTAAAAATAAACAGCTGTATAGTACTTCATTAAGCTGCCTGCTTGGAGTGATTTTCCCATTGATTAGTCTCAGGGCTAATGCTGGTTCATTCCTCATTTCATTGCTAATTAACATCAGCTCTGCTCCTGACCACTTGACCGCACTCTCTCTATGAACATGTGCTGGTTTGGCAAGTAATAACTGCTCCCTCCCTCTTAAAAGGGAGAATCAAGGTGCAAAATAGCTATCAAGAGTAGATCTGTGCATCCACTGTAAGGAGAGCAAACTGTAAAACCGTGTCGGCCCATAAGAAGGGTAATAAACGTAGTTTACAGAGTGCGGGAGTTTGATTGAGGAACTATGTAAATACAGATGATGAGCTCAAGCTGCTGTATGAATTGACAGGCTTGGCTCATCTCCTGTCAGTCGAGTTGATTCAGGCTGTTCTGGGATGCTCGTGGTGCAGATCACCTGACCCAGGGCCTTAGGGCTGTTGGGTGTTGGGAAGAGGGCAGCTTTGGGTGGGCAGCACTTACTTTTCCCAGTTTTCTTAATGTTCTCAGAGTTTGAATAATGAAATACATTGGCAGCGGGTACAGAAAGAGCAGGAAACAACACCACAGTTATAGCTTTGTCAGGCCACTTCCATGCAAGAAGAATATAGATGAAAATAGGGGAATGAAATACTAGAATTGGCATGGATACCCTCTGAGGAAATATCTAACAACTTTAATGAAATTAACAGCCTCTGTTCTGGGTGAAAAGGTCAATTTTTCCATAAAATCCAAGTAAACTGGCATTTTGGAAAACATCTACTAAACTTGGCACGGAATAAATAACGTTATCCCAGAGTCTTGGTTCAATTCCAGATAATAGCTTTTTCTTTTAATTGAATTGGATATTGCATTTCATTTTCAGAAAGTTTCTTTTTATTCCTACATTTTGAAGCATTCATATCTCAGAACTAATCAGAAACTCAGTCTTATACAAATCTATCAATCAGAAACAGTCACTGAAGAGAGAGTTTGCCTGAGTGATAATCCTACTTTTGAGCAGAATCCTAATTCACTTGTTCATCAATTATATATTTTATATATTTCCACCATTAATTCAATGGATTTAGGACTCCCTCTTGCAAACACTTATGTACGTTGAGTACCTTTATTCATACAAGCCGGTGCTCATGTGAACAAAATTAACCATGTGAGATATTTGTAGAATCAAGCTTTGCACTAAATTTGTATCCAGACACAAAGCCATTGTGTTCCTAACTTCCCTTTGTTGATCAAAGCATTTCTTACTCAAATGAGTAAAAAAAACCCTTCAAATATTAGTAACTTTACCAGTTATGATAAGAAAGAAGTCATTCCTATGCTTAGGAACATAACCACTTTGGGCTAGGAAGCACTACCTCCTAATTAAGTGTTGCATGGTTGGTTACATCCCATAACCTTTGTGGGTGGTTCTGGAATTGGCCAGAGCAGGGGCAGAAGTGTAGGAAATCCCATGTTATTGACAACTGACTGTATATAGTGCTAAAATCATATTGTGCTGCAGGCCTTGTTCAGTTGGAAAATGGAAATGGAATTTTGATTCCTCTTCCTGATACATGCAGCACCTCCTCTTTCTAAAATTATGCCTATGATATTTTTAACTTTTTTAATGGTACTTCCATTTCCAGTCCTGGTCAGATGCAAAAAAACCCTCAGGAAACAAATATGTCCATTAATAATAAAATAAATAAACCCAAGAAAAATATTTCCTTGAATGTTATTTAACTGTAAGGAGTCTGGTTTGGAGGAGTGTGTTGGTCTGTAGCTTCCTTTTGGTAGGTCAGGACCTATATTCTCTTGCTTACACTTATTACATCTCATTTTTTGCTCTCCTGTTGAGAGGTATCAGGAAATGCTAAAACACTCCTTCACTGCTGGCATAAAAGTGACCCCAAAGTTGTTTTCTTTCCTCACACTTCTGTAGTGAAATAAGCATATCCATGTACTTCTGCATCCATGCATTATGAGCAAGTGGAGTTCTTTTGCCAGCGGTATCTGAGCCGCTTGCTGGTTGTCCTGTGCTGAGGGGAACATTCTGGGCAGCTTCACTGGCTGCATCCTGTGGGGTAACACAGCCTCCAGGACATGGGGACAAGCTCTGGAACCCCTTTCCAGGCTTGGAGGGAACTCCAGCAGTGATGGAGAAAAGAACAGGCAGATATGCCAAGCAGCATGGGCAGGACTGGCTTGGAGGCTGTGGGTGCCCTGGAGTATTGCAGGTTTAGCTAAAGCAGTAAATCTGTGGATGGTTCCTTACCTCTTAACAGAGCTTTTAATAATCAAGTTTGGGTATTTTCTGTTTTTCTACTTTGCCTTTTCATTCAAAGAATGCGGAAGGAGGGGACTAAGACAGCTTTAAAAACCTTTATGAGAGTGGCGTGTTTGACATAAGATCTTAGAGGAGGCTGACTTGGATGACAGAGACTTTGTGACTCTCAGCAGTGGGACTATTTAAGATGTAAACCTTATGATAAAGTTGCCCTTTCTGGCAACTTGTTACCCTCACTATTTAAAAAGAAAATTAATCTTTGAGTTTTCAGAGTTAAAAGATACTGTGAGGGCTTCCAGTCATTTGAACTGTAAGTTGGCATATTGTATTAAATAAGATTCAGTAGCTTCTTGTGTCACTACAGGCTAGAATTTGGTGAATAAAGTACAATTAATAGCTCTTACAGACCTCTGTGTGGACACCCAAAGGAGAGGAATAATACAGTTGCAGTATTACAAGTCAGCAACATATTAAACATGGGTTTTTTTCCTTAGGAAAGGATTTCCTGTAGAGGTCCTGAAGAAAAATAAGTTTCATTAGTCGAGCATCGAGCAGAGATAGAGCAACAGGATTGATTGTAATAAGCCTCTCCTTTTTACAGAAATCCATTACTTTCTGAGCTATTAAGTGATGAAAGGGATTAAGAGAATAAAAAAAATATAAGCAGGACTGTATTCGTAAATCTAATAAAGTTGATAACAGTAGAGCATTTTGTGAAATTTGCATGTGAATTTATAACATCCTAATCCATCGGCAGGCAGCGTTGTGCTGCAGAGGGAAGGAGGTGCACTGTGCATACAGGATAAAAATGCAAGCACAGAATTTCTGGCCAAGAAGCTTTTTTTTCTTTGCCTTCCCACCTTCCTCCACCTCCCCCCCAATATGGATATCCACATGTTTTTATCACAGATTCCATACTTTTGGTGCCAGGATCCATATGTTTAGCTTTTTATCAAATAAAGGACTATAAAATAATTCTTCATTATCTCTTTCTTCCTAGCTGGTGTTTTTATAGACATAACCAAATGTGATGCTAGATGGTTGAGGCACACCCGGATAGGCTGCAGTTGGATCTCATCAGAGGTATTTAAAACCAGTACCTAGGGAGTTCAAGGGCTGGATTATCTTCTGAGTATATTGCCCCTTGACAGTGCTTGAACAATGCAGGGGGTGCTATCATCTGATTGCAAAGTCCTGGCAAGGCTCTTCCCCTATAAAAGAGAAGCTCCTTTGGGAGCAGCAATAAGAATTTTCCTCCTTTTTATTTTATTTAATTCTCAGCCTGCACCTCTGCCTCTGTGCTTCTGCTGAGGGTGGTGTGGTGCAGAGAGATGACATGACAGGGCTTTATTTCACTTCTGCCTTTTCTGCTTGCCCAAGGCCTGCAGTTGTAGAATAGCAGCAGAATTTAGAAGTGCTGATATAGGGAATTTGAGGTTGGCGTAAGGATGGTGTGTATCACCATCTCCTTGACACGACCCAGTCTGCTCTGTGCCAAGCAGATATCACTCACTGAGAATTGTGCCTAATAAGGTTTTATTTCTCCTTCTCTTTTTTTTTTTCTTTTTGATGGAAATGTTAATATAATGCTTTTTAAATATGTAAAACACAATTCATTGTCCATGGTTAGACCTTGGAATAGGTACCAGGTAACCTTCAGTGGTAAAATCTGCATGTTGACTTTGCAGTCAGATCCCATCTTCACTTGGACTTTCAGTCCTTCTTTGCTGGGACAGCATGTGGCAGAAAAGCAGCTGTGGTATGTTAGTTTCCTTCTCTTGGGAGTTTGATTGCCTGCCAGCAGGTTCTGACTGTCCTAGGGCTGTGGTTTTTAATGTGCAGAAGGAGTAAGGAATACCCTGTAATTTTGAATAGGAGAAAATTAGGGTAGTCATAATTACAAGCATCACAGTTTCAAAATAAGGCCATCAATGTGAATATTTTATTCACAGTTCCTGCCTCTAGCCCCTGAAACATAACCCTGGTGTAGGCTTGGAGTTATGCTTTATCCTCTGCATTCTTGACAATAATAGAAATTATTGTGGAAGGTTAATAACCATTGTGCATTGGAGCTGTGGAAGAAGGTAGTAGAAAGAAGAGGCAACTACCTTCTCAGAATAAACCAAGCAGTAGCATCTTGACTTTAGAAAGGAGACAATCAGTGCCCTAAGAACCCTTCTAAGGCAGCTGCATTTTGGCTGGAGTCATTATATTAATTTTCAGGCTAACCTGCCTCTCGTCAAAGACAAAAGTGAAACCTACTGCTGATATCATTAAAAGCAGATATCACTTCTGATAGGATCTTTAGAGCAACTATAAAAAAATTTAATCTTTCTTTTGGGATATTCTTTTAAAAATAGGATCCATTTGAAGTCAACTTTAGCTTACATTTCTGTAGAGCTAACCCATCATTTTTCAATGCTGCCATTCCTTCCCAGGATTGTGGTGGCTCTGGTGAGATTGGTGGCAGCTTTGTAGTGAGTTGCCTTGTGGGTCGTGATTGGTAGTGCAGAGAGCCACTGTTCTCCTTTCAGAAATTATTCTCTTGTAAAATTGCTGTGCTTTTTTTTTTTCCGCTCACCCAGCGTTTGAATACCAGATTGAGCTAATTTTAAGATTCCTCAGGGCAGTGGCACTGCATTCCTTCCACTCTGCTATTTCTTACCACATTACCTCACTGCATCAGCACTCATATCTCTTGCTGGTGGCATCCAGTTTCCATTCCATTCACAGCGGCCAAGGATCATATCTCTGATCCACTTAGAAACACAATGATCTCTACCCCTGAGAATGCAAACGCTTTCTCAGTCAAATCTATTGATCTTCAGGGCTCTATTTCTGGCTTTCCATTCACTCACTCAACGTTTGGGATGCTGCATATTAATTCTGGCAAAGAGTTAACTTGGCTGCTAGGAACTCAGTGAAAAACACTTCTGCAGAATCCAAAGATAGACGTGATCTCTTATATATTATTATGTCTGTACAAATACTGCACTTCTTAACTGAGCAAAACAAAAACCTCCCAGCTGGCACAGTGGCAGTGGCAGACCTGCTCGTGCCATCACATTCTTACCCCAAGCCAGCTCCCTGAACATGCTAATGTTGAGATGCTGAGTTCTGCAAGGGAAGAGGTAAACACTAAGGATCTCCAGGCTAGTGAGAGATTTGCAGTCTACAAGGGAAAGATGAGATGAATAGGCAAGGGCATGGGGTACAAAGAAAGGTGTAGTTTGACAAACAAGCAAAATAAGTGAAAGCACTTTAAAGATGAACATTTTTCAGAAGACCATTGCTGTCAGGGAACTTGGCCCTTCAGGGCTTGACTCTGGACTCTCTCAGAAGTATATTTATAACGAAAAGCAGGGGTTTATGGGGTGAGCATTTCAGCATCTCCATGCAGGTTATGTACTGAAGTAAACCCATCCTGGAGGCGAGGCCAATGTTGTGCTTCAGATGGTCCTCAGGCAGCCCACTTCTTTCATCACCAATAGCACAGGCTAGAGAACAAATATACCTGCAAATATACTTAACTTTGGCTTTTTCAGTGCTCAGATGTTCCCCATCGCCCCCAAATATACCCCAAATGGCATTTTTAAGGATTTTCAGGTATTGCTCACCATTGACCTTGAACCCATATTTGAAAGAAATCCAGGCACCATGACGTTGAGTGAGCTATGCCTGAGTTAATTTAATTATCTAGACCTTAGACAATTTTGAAAATATTACTGTAATTCATATCTTCTGGGTTCCAGCTGAGTGCCCTGTTTTCTCTACTTATACATGACAAATGAATCCACTGTTTCTGTGTGTCTTTTTTTTTTTTTAATTTTTTTAAATACAGATATTAAGTTACTGCTTGGTCTAGGAGAAGACTTTCATTATTTAACACTTACCCTGCCAGGGGCACAACAGCTAACCTGGTTTGGTCTTGATTGTGTCACTCTGTAGCTAAAGTTGTTTCCCACAACTCATGGTGCTCAGTCTAAAAATTGACGCCATATACCTATGTCAGGCAGGAATGGAAAGGTCCCAAGTGAAATCATTAGGGGGTTGATTATTGTGATTATGTATAATTATAACCTTTCTTAGCGTATCACTAAGAGTACTGAGGTATGAGAGAATTTGACTTGTGAAGGAGTATTAAATTTTAACATGGAAACTTGCTCTAAACTTAGATATTGCTTCCCAATGTGCAGGGTTGGTACACAGTTGATGGTGAACTACCTTACTTCACTTTCTCCTTTACCCACAGAAGTTTTCTCCTGTTCTCTTGTGAGCTTTGTCTACAAAGTTGGGTAATAAGAAATAGCTAGGGTACTTCCTAGTAGTTGCCCATGTGGCCATTTCCTCTCACTGTTCAGCATGTTTGTCAGCATTTCTGAATTTAAACTGAGGGAGGGGCAGGAAATTTTTATTTTTTGTAATCAAAAAAATTCAGGAACAATAGTATAAAGATATGAATACTGAAATTAATATGTAATGTGATAGAATGTCCTTATCTGGACATTTCATTGCCTTTACTGTAAGATTTTTATTAAATGTTCCAAATAGTACATGAATGATCTGTCCCTGCTTATAGACATGAAATAGGCCTGTGTGCATACATACACACAAGTGAAAGGTTCTTCTCGCTCCATCTTTCCAGCAGGTACAAACCATTGATCGTCTTTGATTCTTGCAGAAACTGGGGGAGTGGGCAGCTTTTCCTACATTTCATAGGAAAAGCTAAGAGCTGCTTGCCCAAAGCTTTGATAAATCCAGTCCTCTTGACTCTAAATCCTGTACCTTAGCTGCCTTCTCTTAGCAAATGATACAGATTGTAATTCTTTAGCATGAAATAAGAAAGACTAATTGCTTTGAAAATTTTATTACTTTGTTTTTCAGTCCTTGCTCCTAGTACACTGTTTGCTAAATGCTTTTCCCTCTGAAAGAACGGAATGTTGAACTTGATTCGATCTTCATCCCTTATCTCCACATGCATGTCTGTGCTCCTGGCACCACTCAGTCTTGCTAGCAAAGAGTGTCTTCACCAGCAGGTTATCATGATGCGCTCACCAACAAAAACACTTCTGTACCAGTTTGGGCAGTAGATTTGTAAGATTTCAGGTCTCCCTCTTCTTACCCTTTCCCAGTTCCAAATAAAGAACTTCAGATGGCAAACGTGCCACTGCTGGTAGACATGTAGCTACTGTTGTATTATGGGGTTTTGGGTTGTTTTTTTGCCAGCTACTTGACATTGTTTTACAGCTGGACTGTGCAGCTATTTCCAAAAGGCTCAGCTAATTCTGTTGTCCTTTTTTATCAAGGAAATTCTTGAGAAACCACAATAAAGCAGCTGTAACCCTGGCGATGCTTACAACTGTGGCCAAAAATAGAAATCAGTGCTTCATGCGTTTTCTTAATGAGGGTATAGGGGGTTTTTATTCAGTGTGGTCCTTGACACCTCGCCAACTTAGGGCTTGGCTCTAAATGTTTAGTGCAAGCTTTATAAATAGCCCTGGATGGAGGGGGCATTTCTTTTCCCAGTGGCGTGCGCCCTCTCAGGACTGGCCCTCACTGGGGCTGCTGAGGTGTCCTAGGTTGACTGAGCTGAGCTCTCGGGACATGGCAGAGTGTCTGCTATGAGCCTTTTAGGCCACACTTGCCAAATACTTTGCAGGACGTGCCGATCACCTTGGGTCCCTCTTTGCTTGGAGGGGGAGGCTTAGCATCTTGCAGAATTAGGTCTGTAAGCTCTTGTTATTAATAACTGCCTTCATGGTCGTTTTGCTTGCAGACAGGATTTATTTGGCTTTTGACTATCAGTGAAAGTGTCCCTATAACTGGATTTTTATGCTCTCTCTGTGCAAATAGAAAATCGTGGTTTGTTTGCCAACCCAAATAAGAATTTACAAATGTGAGGGGTTTTTTTTCCTGTGGTGCATAACATGGCTAGTAAATGGGTATGAAATGTCAAGATGCAGGGATTTTGCAATATTCCCAAAGGCAGAAGAGAGAGATGAGAAAAGATGAATTAAAACTTGGGGAAAGTTCAGTCAACAAACTAAGAAGTGCAGACATACTGATTTATAAAGAGACTATAACTTTTAAACATGTACTTTCAATCTGAAGGACCGCAGTAGGGATTTAAAATATGACTATTTAATTTTTTAAAATTACATAAATTAAATGAACAGCCCATTAACGGGACGCCATCAGGATCACATGGCCAATTCAGTTCAAGTTATATTATCTTGCTGGCCGGATTTGAATAAGAATTAAGAAATTACTATTCAAAGTAGTATGGGACATTGATCCTCATTCACAATGAAATTCGTCACCGTAACTACCTGGAATTCCACTGCTTTCACAGAGGTATTCCACTGAATCTTCTTTATGGAGCAGCTAGAAGGGAATTGTAGTAGTCTGCTGAAAAAAGCTACTAATTAGTTGTTCGGCCTCTGCATTAAGTGAGTCCTGCCTTGCAGAGGGTTCTTGGCTAAGCAGCAGGATGTGTCTAATGAGTGGGAACCCGGATCCAACAGGCACCAAACTCCTCCAGCGGGTCCATCCCTTGGCTGAAGGTTCACCTCAGGTACCATTTATCTGCCCCACTGAGAGGACCCTGCCTCTTATTCGTAACTGGTGCTTCATATTTGGACTTGGCAAATCGAAGCGTGTGTTTGAGTTAACCAAGCTGAGGGATGTCCTCCACAGATGAATTGTTCTCAGCGCAGTACCTTCCAGAGTCTCTGTTAAACTGAATAACCAAAATGCACCATTACCTGCTACTATCTAGTTACTTTTCACAATTTTGGAACCCTGTTTGAAAACACCTAAAAAATACCAACTTAGTTCTACACTATGTTAGGAATACATAAAGAGTAAAACAGAAAACTGCTATGGATGGTCAAGCAACTTGTGCTGCAGTTCAAAGAAACAAAGTTGGTGTTATTAATCTTAACTGCGTTGTTTAGTTTATAAATATTAATTTTGCGTTTTTTCTTGACTTCACTGCAGTGCATTTCAAGTCTAATTTCTGTGATAATTAAAATGGGAATATCAGATTCTTTGTACCACTCTTTTCTTGCTCCAGTTTAATTCCATTGACTTGTTGCTAATTTACACTGGCATAAATGCAAGACTGCTGGGCTCAGCAGTTCAGCCTGTTGAGATCAAAACCTCTTAAAACTTTTTACTGACAGAGAACGCTTGAAATGGCAGATGCTGAGTATTTGCATTGTTAATCACTTTAAAAATGTAATAGTTGTATATAAATACTAAAAGACAAGCTGTACATCCACACATCAACTGAAATTAGCATTCTGGAGTTTGCAGTCCCTGAAAAGAATGGCAGTAGATGGTCACTAATATTTGTGTTGCTCTCTGTTACCTGAAGATTCATAGTCTGGAACCTGCATCTGATGCAACACAGCTGTGTTCCCTTGAAAAGACTTCAGGTCTTTTCTGCACCTGGGCTCTCCTAAGGTCACAAATTACTATCATAGGCGCTTTTTCCCCATTTTGCTTATAGCGAGTTGGCACCAACAATCCATTTTAAATAATCACAAACAAAACATGCAAAGTGTCTATGTAATCTTAAGCAATCTACCACTCACTGATGGTTACCTACATTTGTAGGTAAGAAACAAAACCACACTTTTTTTTCCTGTTTTTCACCATTCTGTAGTAGTATTGCATTTCTCTTCACTGCCAGCATCTTACTGGCAATTTAATGGGAAAGGGATGTCTCATAGATTTTACAGCTGTGCTTAAAAGCAGAAGAGCCTAAGAGGAAAGCCTAGGCTAGTAAGATTTGCAGTCACATTTGTGGTCCCAGTTGAATCAGAGACACTTTTAGAGAAGCAGCTGGTGATGATCTGAATTTGACCGAAATTCTAAACATTTGATTTAGCTCACGTACTGATATTGGTCTTGAGTACTCTTCTTTTGAAACACAATATTGAACTTGATTTTAGAATGTTACTTAGTATCAGTTGTTTAATTTTGACATTAAATTCCAGGTCAGCAGCAGGTTGTAGAAGAGGATGCCAATGGGGCTGCGCTCTGCTTTCTTCAGATGATAGGGAGAGAGGAAATTCGTACGCTGAAAATTCAGAGTTTCCCGGTGTGGCGTAAACTCCTACCAAAGACTTAAAAAACAAACTTACATTACTTGTCTCTTTTGAAATCACTTAGGCTGTAAACATGAGCTGGAATGTTACTTGAAAAGGGTCTGCGGGTACAGTGAATTCCCAAGTCTCATGCTTGCCAGACACTGGTGTTATTATATGACTTCTGTAATGGGATGCTGATTTGGAAAACCAGGTGAAAATTCTCATGAAAGAAGCAAATCAAGGATAATAATGTAGGATCTCACTTTGAGCACAAGATATGAATATTTTTTTGTGTGACTGTAAAAGTTAACTGAAAGAACTTAAATGCCCCATGAGATGCTCATCTGAAAGCAGCCTCAGTTGTATTGTTTTTTTCTTTTTAGGTTTTATTTGAGGATGTCCAAGTGTTATTGTGTGCAGTGTGGTAGTAACTAGAGACTTCTGCCCCTTTGTTCTAACCAAAAAGCAGATACATATCCAGATGAGAGACTTGACTGAGACTGATTTTTGGAAGGAGTTTTTTTGAAATCCCTATAGTTTGCTGTTCTGTTGTTTCTTTAAAGATTTCAGTTTTCACTAGCATTTGAATGGTCTTGACCTGTCTATAGAGTTTTGCTCATCTGGCCAAAGAAGAGAAGCTCTTCATTGTGTTTTATGTGGCTAATGGCAATTAACCAACAAAATTTGGAACTGATTTGTTGCAGGGTCAGTAAAATTTATTTTATTTCAAAAATAAAACCACCTAAAACTAAAGTAGTAAAAAAACCTTCAAAAGGGGACAGATTACTTCAGGCAGGTATGTGTTGAGGAATTAGACATACAAATTGTTTAGAAGCTGGCTGGCAAGCCATCTACCTATGTGTCAGACCATTTTTTCGTGGTATTCTCCTTACCAGCCTCTCATTTTAGCTTTGCCTGTAGAGGGGAAATGGGCCTATATGACACCAGGATGGAAAACTTGAATAGTCCCCCAGTTTACAAGTCTTCTATTGCTTATGGATCAAGAGAATATCTGCCCTCAAAATGAGTACTTAAGCAAGTTGTGTGGTTTGGGGTTTTTTGTTTGGTTTTTGTGGTTTGTGGGGCTTTTTAAAATTCCTTTGAAAACACTTCTGTGTATGACTCATGTTCATACGATGACTATTTGATCAGAGACCTGGTTGCAGTGCTGGTCTTTGAAAAATATATTGCAAGTGGTTCCTTTTTTCTGCTTTTATTAACTGCCAACCCATGCTGGATCACACAGCTCTGGAGAAGAAAGAGTATATTTTAATGCAAACATTGCTTGGCATTTAAACCTCTTCTGTTTTGACTTTCAGTTCGAGGCAGTCCTTAGACATGTGCTTAGGCTGAGCTTGGTCAGGTGAATGCACAAGGCTGTGCTAGTCTTTAATGCTGCTCAGCACAGGCTGAAGCAAGTGTTGCCCAAATTCATAGCGCTCTCTTGCAATGGCTTTGGCTGGGAGGGAATCTGGACCATGGAGGCACTTAACTCTCCTTCCCAACCTAGATCTCATTTGCTACAGGAGTTGTGAGAGAATTGCTGCTGGGCTCCACTTCCATGGTGGGGCTCACTGGTGGTGGAGTGTCACTGCAGGGGGATGGAAGGACCTGCAGTGAAAGAGAGGTGGTGCCTTTCCTCTGCTGGGGCCACCCCAGCTGTCCTTTAAAAATAGCTTTATTTATATATTTTTTTTTCTCCCATAGAGTAAACTGACCAGATTTGCAGTTTATAAAACTGGGACAGCCTAGCAGGGGATAGGGTTGTCCATGCACCATCTTCAGGGGATAATAATATCTGTCAGGCAATGGCTGTGATGACAATTGCAGAGAAAAGTGAATTGCTGTGTGTGTGTGCCCACGCAGTAAGCAGTTCCCTTAAAGAGAGAAAGAAGAAGTCTCCCAAACTGGGTGCTGCCTTGTGCTAGAGCTGCAGTGAAGTGCTTGCTGAACTCTGGACAATGTGCTCCTGTAAACTCTTCACCTCAATATTGTTTAGAGAGAAGGAGAGCTGCAAGAATTGGTTTAAATAAATAAACAGTGCTCACAAGGATCCTTTCAAGCTCCAGGCTTGCAGCTAGAAGCAAAATATTGTGGATAACAAAAAGAAATTGCTCTCCTGCGAGCAGTGTTTTTCTTCTTGCGCTGTGGATCTCTCTTTGTACCAGGCACCCAAGCGTGACTCCTCCTATTTCTTAATTTCTTCTGCCTCTGCTGGTCCCACAGAGCTGGGGTCAGTTGATGCTGGGGGCATGTTTTAGGGGCTGCCTGTTTGGATGTGGCTCTTCCCAAGGGAGTGGATTAGTGGGGTGCAGCGAGGGAAGGCAGAGCTGTGGTACTGTGGGTGTTTGAAAGCTTGTTAATGTCACTGTTGGATGAACAGCGACTGCTGTACAAAACCTTATGCTGGTGTGTACCCTCACTGTGAGTTTTCAGAGGGGAAGGCTTTTTCCCCTGTATATTTTTAAGTGATGTNCAAACTCACAACACAAAAAACCCCCCACAATTTGAAACAATCTTTGTTCCTTGTGTTGAGGCCTTGAAGGCAAAGAGCAAATAGCCCTGAGCCTGCCCAGCTGTTTGAATACAAGTGTGTTTAGAAACCTACAGGTTCATCAAAACCCTATTTACTTGTTGCTCACAGGAGGGCTGATGTTCTGTTCTCCTACCTGTTTTGCAGTGTTCTCAGGGGCATTAAAAGTAAGAATTGCAAACTTGTGAATATAGAAAGGAGGATTGGACTGCCTGGGGAAGACTATAACAGCATGGCTGTCAGTTTTTCACATTTCTACAGTCTTTAAAATTGTAGATTTGGTCTTGTGTCTTTCTTCTGCATAAGTGGTATATGCACATATGCATTAGACATACATAAGTGTAGGTATATTCTTCTCTGGCAGCCACCCAGATCTGTATACTTTGCTTTCAAAGTGCATTCCAGTCTCTGGACTGAAGCAGAGATACTCAATATTCTTGTGTTTGGTCACTATTACTGGATGCTACCGTGTATCCCTGGTGCTCTTACACACCAAGCCATTTGGATTTTCCCATCATAATTGATGTTTTAAATAGTCAATACAGAAAAATCTCAGGTGTGGTGTAGCTTGGAGAGTATAACTTGGAACTAGATGACTTAATCAGTATATTTTAAACAAATCTTTGAAAGAAAACAGGAAAGGCACAAGAAATTAGAGAGGCAGAAATACATTTTTATTTTAATATGGTGGTAGGACCAAATTTAAATGAGGAGAAACTGGGACTGTAAGTCATGTTTTCCATAAGACACTGAACAGATAAAATCAAGAGAAAGATTGTATTTGTTAAAAGCCTCTGGTATCTTGAAAGTGATATACATCATTCCATTTCTCAGCTTTCACTCTTGTCTAAACAATTTAAAGACAAAAACTAGACCATCTATTTTTTGTATACGTGTTTCTACATACAGAATATATATCAACAGATACATATATCTGTTTACCCATACACATCAGGGTGTGCACATCTATATGTACCCCATAGGTCTGCTTTTAGAATGCTTCTCAGTAATTTTTTTCCCCTCAACTCCTGGATTTCAGTGTTTTACCCCCTACTTCAAAAAACCAAGAGATTAAGCAGGACCCATTATTTTGACATCAAATGCAAGCCCTAAACCGTTGCTAGGATACAGGATGTGACACTATAATATTGCCATGGTGTAGGGTTATATTGTCTTAAGTGTGGGGAGCAGGCCATATTATAAATCTAAGTAAGTTGATAGAAGAGATAACGATTGCTGCTCTTACTCTGTAATTAAAAGGAAGGGAATGTGTACAGAACAATTTGGTCATATACTCCTTTTTTATTTGGACAGTAAGTGAAGCACTATCAATAAGCGATTTCATTATGGTCTGGGTTTTGTCTACTTTCATTTTCTATTTGCATTAATTTAGAGTAACTCTATGGGTTTATTATTGACTGACACCAGTTTAAGCAATGCTAAAATTCAGCTTTGGTGTCAGACCTGTTAATTTTCTCACTTTATTTTTCTTTTGTGAACAAATTAAGAAACTTGGCTTCTTGATTTCAGCAGTAGTAATTCAGGTCTGCTTTCTTACACTTTCTGTGAGGCTTAAATAAGCTGCAAAGTTGGCATGTTGTGGGGGGAAATAAAGTGTTTTTGTTATATACTTGAGGGGGTTGTGTAATTGTTTGGGATGTCACATCTAAGTTGTCTCAGGTGTAGTGCCTAAGTGAGCCAAACCTAATGTCAGTGTGACCATACAAAAGAGAAGTGAATGTTTCTATTGCAATTTGTTTTGTCTTTTCAGGATGGCAAAACTCAAAAATAAATAAAGCCACAAACACCGCCCCCTATGCCTCTCCCAAACCAGCAAAGCAGAGATTCCTTTCTTATATTGTTTATTTTAAGTGCAAGTGAGTTGTGTTGAGGAATGGCAGTGGTTGATATGCAGCCCCTGCATGCAGTTGGCACTCGCAGAGCAGCTGGCTCATGCAGAGTGAAAGCCTGCACTCTGCTGTAGAGCTGGAGTCTCTATCACTGAGCAGAAATAAAGACCTCTGCCTACACGGGTGGCACTCAGGGGCAGGTGCAGGTGGAATGTGAACACAGCCACCTCCTGGACAGGTTGTCCACTAAGTGCACAGTGTGCCAGATTAGCACAGCAGCCTCCTCACCCATGAAAATTAGGGATATTCTTAGGCCAGGATGCTGCCAGTGACTCTTGGCTTTCTGACTATTGGAGACAGACCATAGACTGTGCTCTCACCCAGATGCAGAAGGACCTTTCAGAGTGCTTAATGCAAGTGTGTTTGCCCTTATCACAAACGCCAATCTAAGGGATGTGACAGCTGACATCTCAGAAAAGCAGTGTTAAGTTGGAGATGGACGAATCATAAATGTGTTTATTGGGGCCAAATAATACACGTTTGGATGGAGCATGACTGTGGGCCAAACCTGTGCTAGGAAAGAGATTAGTTCACAGAGAGGTAAAGCTTTCCCACTCTTGAAATGGGTGCAGGGAGTGAGGCTGCTGGAGGTTGTATTGGGGGTGGTGAGGCTGTGCTGAGACCACCAGTCAAAGCAGAGGGCAGCACTGCCTTAGAGCAGCAGAGTTGCTCCCAGCACGTTTCTCTGTCCTGGCTGCTGCAGCCATTGAGGTGCATCCTATTTGGGAAGCACAACAGGTGTGAGGGGCAAGGATCACATGCTCCTGTTCCTGTAGCCCAGCCCACCTGTTAATGGCTGAGATGCTATTCCATATCCAGCAAATATCCAGCCCACTGACTGATAGAGAGCAGATTAGCAATTATTTTATGGTCACTTTAGTCGAACAATTAAACACCTTCATACCTATTTAATCACATCTGTGCAAATATCAAATTGATTCTTGTGAAATCTCTTTTAAGATGTTAGCTTTGTCTTCCCAATTTTGTGCATAAAGACACGTAAGTTCAGATTTCTGTGTCAGGGGCCTACTAATTCTCTGTTTTCAGGACACCGATTCAGAAGTCCAGCTATGAACCTAACCAAAATGAAGTTGGATGTGCAATAATAGAAGTGGAAAACAGTCCTTATAATTTGGCTAAAAAGCCTTCTCCAAGGTCAAAAAGAGAACCAGTAGCAGAGCCAGGAATAGAACTGTTATCTCCCAGGCCTTTTTCTTTTGCTTCTGTCCCAAAAGACACTATGCAAGGTACAATATCCATTTGACAAATTGCACAGTTATGTGATGAATTGCATTTTTAATGCACATTTTATGGCCTCTTTTGGCCACTTCCTACTAATCTATCTTTCCTGGGGTATGTTCTTAACACTCCACAGCTCTCAGTGGCTATTAAACAACAACACAAAAACGTTCTTCTCTCCCAAATGTAGAATTTACCACAACTTCTGTGGTCTTGAAGCAGAGCCCTGGAAATATCCCGGCCTGCTGAGGTGACAGGTTTAAGGCCTGATTGCCTTCAGCCTAAGGGGGTAGTAAGTAACATGTGTGTGGCAGAAGGGACATGAGAATTCCTAGTTTCTCATTAAAAATATAAATTCCTTCTCCCTCTGCATGCTTATAAGGTCTGGTATTTATCCATGGTTTTGTGATTTGGTACTAAGTGTAATCTGGACTTTTTTTCCTAGGATTTGTATCCTTCAGCCAAAGCTTTGCCTCTCATTATTCCTGTCAAATCTGTAGTAATCAGCAAGTTACCAATTGGTTCTTAATTTCATATATATAACATTCCATAGGCACATATATATATTCCATATATAAGCACATTCTGACCTACTAGGAACATGGATATTCAGAATATAAAATGGCTACTTACCATGGTTCTAGCTTCTTGAATTTCTTGCAGTAAATATGAATGTATAAAACCCAAGTTGTTACCTTTATTCTAAATTAACATGAATGTGAATGTACCAGCCAACCTGATGACCCTCTTTGCTCTCCATCTTTCTCCTTAGACGATTGGGAGAAATAAACTTGTTACCACATCAGCTTTATCCTCCTGCCTTTGGCATTTTATATTGTGTTGCAGAAAACATGAACCATGAAAAAAAAATTGTGTTTATTTTTAAATATAAAACTATGTGGACGATATTTTTATTGCATTTCTTGAAATGTGTCCAGAATTCAAACCTGGAGGCAATAGACATTTGAGAGTGAAATTGGCCCCAGACAGTTAATAAATTCTGAGCAGAGATGCATAAATCAGTGAGAGTATTTCACAAACTTTTTTTTTTTTTTTTCCAAAGGGTGGGCATGGGGGAGGGAAATGTCTTTGGAGAATTGTTTTCTACCAGTTCAGAAAACAGAGAAAAGAATTCAGCAATACCCAGTGCTGGTTAGCAGATTGTCATTTTTGGGTTTGATGTTCCTGGGTTTAATTGTCTTTCATGTGAACAATGGCAGGGGCTCTCTAGTGTGCCATGCGAGCATGATAAAAGGGGGCCGTTCTTGCATAGCAATGCCTTTTTTTTATTATTAGCGTAAAAAATTAGCAAGCTGGAAGTCGTTAGAAGGAGTTCCATTGGCATTAATTGTAATGCAGCCTGAATTTGTTTGCAGACCAGTGCGGCAAGACAATAGCAGCGGGGAAAAAAGCAATATTAATAGCCTTTTACTTATTGTATCATTTTAGTGAGCCTTAATAAGGTGTCTGCTGTCAACTGGAATTTATTAAAATAAAAAAAAAGACGTGGTAATTGATGTATTGCAGTAAGTATGGATGAGGGCTCAACTTGATTAATGTATGAGTTGGCTTTTTAAGGCATTTTAAAAAGGCTTCTTAACTGGGTCTTAAGAGACTGGCACAAGCCCACTGTAAACTACCTCATTGCAGTTGGAAAACAGCCTGACAGCTGCTGATGTCTCCTGTGGCTTTGCTTTTTTTTCTGATCAGAGAAAACTGAAGTAATATACTCCTCGTCAATAATTGCAGTGCTTAAAAATCTTATAAAGGGATTTCTATTCTTCCCTCCGGAGATAACTTTTCAAAGGTTAAATTAGTTTTACTTGTGTGTGCTTCAAATATCTTGGCTCCCAATAAGGATCAAGTTTTGTTTTAAATAAACTGCTAGTTTGTGTGTTGCATTGGATTAGCACCTTGCTGAATACCCTCTCTTTCAGCACGAGATGGACACTACAAAGCACTTGGTTTAAGTCTAGTTGGAGTCTCCCAAAAACCTTCAAAATATTGACTCACTTGGGCTAGTTTAGTTCAGAGAGGGGCCCTGTCTTTTGCTATTCTTTGTGGTGAACACCTGAATTTATCAGCTTTCATGTGCCATCTTACTACTCAACTTTAGGTAGTGGGGGGAAAAATTGTGTGGAGGGAAATGAGAATTGGGGCCCAGCTATCTTTTTGACTTCACTGTGATTTCAAGAAGGTGTCAGCCTAAAATACTGTGTCTGTGTAGGTGGTTCTCACCCTGCCAAAATGCCAAAGTATATGTGATAACAGGAAGACCCTAAGATATGAGGAAGCTGTTTTATGTGGATTATCAGTAAACAGTTTTGTGGAAGTATGGCTTGTAAAACAGTAGTATTTCTGTAACTACATGTTGTCTTTTTCCTTTACCTACTTGTCTTGTCCTAAATCCAAACCCCAAGTATTTGACACATTGCATGGAGCAGTCACTTGTGCTTACCTCATGTTGCCTTTGTATTTACCAGGTAGTCTGTGAACAGGCAGAAAAATGCCTTGTGAAGAACAGATGGAGCTGTCCCCTATAGAAATTGTTCAGTTAGTCTGAAATAATATATTCCATACTTTCAGCTCGGGTCACCATGAGCATAAGGTACAAGGTGAAGTGACAGTGTCTAGTTCTGTTAAAAATTTCCGGATTTGTGTCCTAGGATAAACTGGCTAGACTAATCAAGGTTCTTCTTTCCATACCATTGTCCCCATAAGTACTGCAAATGTCATCCAAGTAGATCTCAAAGTCAAAGGGAGAGAAACAGAGTTTTAATTTGTTACAGTACCATGTTGTCCTTCCTGATAGTTCTGGGCCTTTCCCAAAGGAAGTGCTCATGCTTCATTAAGGATGTAAGCTTTATTAGGATAGACGTCATCAGGTTCAAGTGTTAGGAAAAGTCACCGCTTGTTAACAAAGGCCAAGGCCTTGGATAATGCAATTGTTCTCCTTACTGAAGGCTGTAAGCCAGTGTGGACGATACTGTTCTCCTTGTGTTTTTTTCTTTCCAAAAACATCCTGATCCTGCTTGGACATCTTGTGTGATGCAATTCTCCTTCTCCAAAGGCTAAAAAGGAGAGCTCGAGTGCTCTGGTTTCAGTAAATTCAATCACTAGAGAAACAGCCTAGCTGAAATTATTTCAGAAATCTGTATGTAAGTTATAGTAAATTAATTCACAGCCCGCCATATACAAATAATACTTCCTTTAAGATTTCTTCTTTGGGTTTCAAATATAAGAAATGCAGCATCCTAGCAGTTGCAAGATTTTTTTTTTCCTTTTTTCCTTTTTCTTTCTGGCAGGATTGCTATTAAATGAAATTGTTACATGGCTCTAAATATGAGTTTCAGTTTCTTTACATTAGAAGTGTGAATTTGAACTTCTTTCTATGCAGGCTTCCTTCTGCATGAGAGGTGGAACTGGGGGGGTGATGTTACTAACAACTTTTTTTTCCTGACACCTTTATTTTATCCAAAAACACTTCCTTTTCCAGTAGCTGTTAGGTAAAACCTCTCTTCTGCCCTCTGTCAGCAGCTGAGAGGAAACTTGCATGCATTGATGATGATACAGCATTGCATTAATTGCAGTTCCTGCTCCTTCTTCAGCCCATTGGCCACTCAGGCTTTCCAGTTCCAAGCAACACTCCAGTAGCTCTAATGTGGCATTGAGGATAATATTTAAATATAGGCATCTTAGACTCTTCTCGTTACACCACCATGGCGGATACTGCAGTGGTCCAACATATCTCTGTGATTTGTGGATAAAACCCCCTGCTGTCCCAATGATTTCTTCATTTAGCATAACTCACAGTTTACATAAAAATTCACTCCAAGCTCTGATTCATTTCGAGTCATTTTCTCCTTCTCATTTCCTTCTCACCTTCATTTTTAGGCATGGACTTCTTGAAATTTGTTCCTGAATATACCCAAAGGTTGCAAGCACTTGAAAGCTAAGTGTGGATTCTGATCAAAATTTTACAAATGGTTTCCATTTTATTAAGGAGTCAGATTGAAGACCATTAATAAAATGGAAACTCTGCAGCTTAATCTAACCTTGATATATTTCCAGCCTAATGCATCTGCTTATAGCCCTGTCACCGCTGGATCTGAGCACTGAGAGCATTGTTGAATACATTTTCATACCTTTGCATTTTTTTTCACCCCCATCCCAAGATAGGCCAATTCTCTGCTGTTCCAGGTATCTTTCCCTGGCTTTGGCTGGGATGAGAAGAGCTGTGCCAGCCTTTATCTGATACCCTGTTTGCTGCTAGGTGTATAGTTAGTTTGGTGGAAGAGGAGTGATGCAGAAGGGATGTTGAGCTTGTGGGGGTTTTGGAGGTGGCCAAGACCAGGTGCCACGTTCCTTAGGTACCTGCACAGAAACTTATGCCGCTGAGCAGCTCCACAGGACAGCCCTATCCAAACAACCAGCAGCCGTGGGGTGACCAAGCAGGATTCTGCAGACCTGAGACTGATTTCACAGAATTCACACTGCTCGCCACCTTCGCCTCTGCTGAGGCTTCTGCTTTACCATGATATTTATGTGGGGCCTTGTGTGTGCTGGTGACTTTTCTTCCTCCCACCCAAAAACTCAGCTTTCCCAGTTGATGTACAGAGGTGACTTCAACTTCTTAGGCTGCTGGTCAGCTGCAAATCTGAACGAAAGGATTTATCACTGAATTGTGAGTTATCCCTGAGTGATAACTACCACACAACTATAAGATATTATTAATTAATGTAATTATTTAAAAATGTGAATGGAAAGAGGAATTGAGGGTGTTATAGTACAAGTGTCTTTTTGGGCATTCAAAACATGTTTCTCTCAGCTCTTCCTGGGACTGAAGCAGACCTTAGCAAATGGGTGAAATAACTGGCTTTGCAACACAGATCTAGTGTTTGGGGGTGATGGCAAATTTTCTTGTACTTGCAGCTTTTGAAAAAGCCCCATTTCCTCTTTTGCTCAGGTACCATTACAAAGCCTGGTGCAAAGTCCTTTCAGTGGCACCGAAAGAGGTCTCGTCTCTCACCACATCAGAGCACAAATCTCAGGTTCCCTCTTCTGAAAGTGGCCTCTAGTTATTACACGAGTAAAATAGAGACGCTCTCTGCCAGACATACACGGAGACTAGGTGTCTGTGCTGACACATCAATACAAAGAACTGTTATCAGAGGAAAATTTCTCCTTCTAAACCTGGGCTTAAACTAATATGAACAGACATATAAAGGCCCCGGTGGGTGACCTTTCTTCGCATGAGAATATGTCTGCTCAGGGATTTCTTAGTTCATGTTAATTGATTGCCTGATGGGATTGATTAACTAATTGATTTGCTGTGGTTTGTGATTTAACACAAAGATTGGCCTGGGGTAATCTTCGAAAGTTTTCAACATGAAAAAGATATTTGGAAAAATTTGGCACTGAAAATGAGTCTTTCTGAGAGCAACTCCAGTGTCTCCTGTTGGATGAATCCCATTGCTGAGGGTGTAATACATGGCATGTAATGCATATCCTTGTGTTGAGGGTGTAATACACGGCGTGGGGGGATGCTGTATGAGCTGGGTTAGAGCAAAGCAAGCAGAGGAGAGGAGCGAATTTACAGTGTCTTTGTTAACCTGCATTCATTTCATATACTCCCCCTTCAAGTGCATGTTAACAATGCCAGTGGGTGAGGTATCCATCCTCTCTCTTACCCTTCAGCTGGCAGAGGGAGAGGGAATACTGTCAGGGTGGGTGCTTAAAATCACTGTCTTTTCTCTTCTTTCTGCAGGAGCAGGCTCCCGAGCATTATTCTTTATGTGCTTCTGCTTCCCCCTCCCCACCTTGTGTAGATACTTGCACAGTTCTTACCGAGGAGATGCAGGGAGAGGCAGGAAAACCCTCTCAGGAGAGCAGAATTGCAGCAGCGAGTATCCCTGATGCTGTGGTTCACACCTGCCTCCTGCCTCCTGGTGAAAAATGCCCTTTAGTGTGAGGCACCACAACCAAAAGTCAGATCTGTTTGACAATTTTAAATGCATGGTCCAAGTGCTTGGTGGCTGTAGTTGGGATGGTTTTCCTCTTGCTTATATAAACTTGTTTCAAAGAAATCATGCTGTAGACGCACAGTGAGGGCGCAATAGACTTTCTGTTTGTGCTCTGAGTATTTCTTGGTACTTGAGAGACTTGGGAAAAAAATAAATATATATATATTTCCTATTAACCTGTTTTGAAAATAGTCTTCCCATATCAAAGTGTGTTTAAAAAGCAGATTGCATTTGATAGCAATAGCTAAAATACAGTAAGAAGCAGCCTTTTGATCTGTTGCAAATAAACTCTTCTGCAGATAAATATGTTACAAGTGTATTTTTGTTCATTTGCTATCAAATTTAATAACAACCAGTGGAATTGAGTTCAACCAAAATGGTTTCATATCAGACTTTGAATACATACTTTTAAATATTAAAAGATAATGATTTGTATGGCATTGTTATATAATGCATTTCTTGTCTTCTCTTGTGTGCATGTGACGAATTCCAGTCGATAAGCCCAGGACTCTGGAGTCAGTTGTCTGGCTAGTTATTAAGATTAAGATAAGTGCTGAGAAGGGAAAGATACAGCACATTGTACTGCCCTGCTGGGACGGGGCCACCTCGGATTCCAAGTGTAAACAATGCATTAATTCTCCCTGGCTTATTTCAAACCTTAGGTGTACACTGTAAATATTTGGGAAATATGATGGAAAGAGTGTGGAAAGACTTTTTTATTTTTTGTCCGTTAAATGTTATTACTAAAAAGTGAACCTTACCTCCCACTTGGGTCCTAATCATTATGCATCTGTAAAAACCCAAGACTAATTTCTGTTAATTACTTACGAAAAGTAACTTTTTCCTCCTTCCCCAGGCTGTAAAAAAGCAGACAGACATCTGGATGGCGTTACCACTCGTCACTTCATGCTGAATGTGCCACAACAATAACAACATAATTAACGCTCACACAGCAGAGATCAGTTAGGGTTTGAGGAGAAGAGGGGACAATGGGACTGGAAGGTCTGAACTGAAGAATGCTGAAGCTAATGCAAAGTTTCCTTATGACTTCAGTAAGCTTTGAATCTGGTCCAAGATGAACACTAGTGAGATCAGGGCTTTCTGAGCGTGTTGGAGCTGTTCTTGCTGGTGTCTCTGCAGGGGAGCCCTCAGGACATCACTCTGCTTCTGCCAAAAGGGAGAGGGAGAAAGTCTTGTGTTATTCCAAAATATTAATGAGATATTAAAAACAAGACAGATTTCCTGAAGTTCAGCTGTTGACTCTCACTAACTTAAACATGAGCTTTGCTACAAATTAGTAGTCAATGCCTTCAAGGCAATAAAGTTTACCTTGTCTGTAGGATTGCTGGGAGGAGTGACAGAGAGCAGTAATTTAAAATGTGTATTGAAGCTGTGTGTAGTGTAATGTAGACCACTGGGTAGCAATTAATTTTTGTTAATGAATTTAAAACTAGATGTATGGAAGTGGTTATATGAAAATGTATATGCTGCTAAACAGCTAACTAGTCCTTGGGGTCTGCATTGTCATTATCTCTATGTAAATCATTTCAGCCAGCACCATCTAATGAGTCAAAAACTGCTCTGAAACTGTAACTAAGATTTGCAAGACACTTTTTGAAAAACCTTATGCCCTGTTTCATTGTGTGGCCCTTACAATGTCTATCCTCTGATTAATCCTGTCCTATGTCGAGACAGTTTATAGGTTGTACTTTGTTTCAGAGGGGTTATTTCTAAACTCTAGGAATATCCCTTGTTAATGGAGATGGGAAATTAAGGAACATTCAAAACCAGTCAAGAGAAAGAAGGAGGACAGCTGAAAGGTCCCCAGTGACTCCTCCTAAATCTTGGGGTTCTTACGTGGTGGGAAGTGGATTTAAAAAAGAAAATTAAATAGTTAACTGTGATAGGCTATCTGACTAAACCATGCAAACTGCTTTTTCTGAGCATCAGAAAGTTCTATTATTGAATTAGAAGCTGTCCCTTTCCTTCATATCCTTGTTAAATCATTGTGCTTCCTTAGCTCCCCTAAGGTATATGCTACGATTTCCTCTTAACCAGCAATGAAGATAAATAGCTCCTGTATCTTTGCTGTTTACAGTTATCTTAAGCAAAACTAAAATTAAAGCAGAATCACTGCAGCATCACAGTTTCTTTATGGAATCTTAAATATAGAACAAGAAGTTGGAATACCTCAGAAAGGATATATAATACATGAAAACTAAAATATGCATGTGTATGTATATTAACAACTAATCACTAATAGACCTAAAAAAAAAAAAAAGTAATTAAAACAATATCTAAGTTTGATGTGCAGTAACCAGATAAATGAAATGTACAGAGCAGACTGGAATATTTGGAATACCACGCTCTGCTTCTCACCTCTTTTTTCATGGCGTGGGCATTATATCATGGTTGTGTACATTCCAGTTAGCTGCGAGTGAGAAATCACCGCCGGGGTCGCTGAAATGTCAGTGCCACAGACGCTGAGGACAAAAATGGATGGAATTCCCTGTTAAAACTGTAATTATCAATACTCAGATGACCCAAGAGGAAAATGTGTGTGTCCTATATGCTCTGTACTGTGGTCTAACAGAGACACTGCCTGGCTGAAAAGCCACACAAACAAACCTGTGCCATAACCTATTTCAGATTTTTAAACACTGAGTAAATTTAGTCTCTGGCACACAAATACAGCTTTGTGCTGTATATTCACTGAATACTCTTGAAACTGGCTACATGGTTTTTAAGCTCTTTAGCTGAACCCTGTATGGTGTGAAATACCCAGGTAGTTAGCATTCCTGCCAGTTTGATATGATGGAGACCTTTACTTGAACTGACCTCCGAAGGAATAGAAGACTAATTGAGGCAGCCTTAGTTCTAGCTCTCTAGAGGTGTAAAACTGCAAATGGTATCTGGTGCATGCATAAAAAGGTTTACATAGTGGAAAAGGGACATGGGGAGGAAAAAAAAAGACTTTTCTTTCTCCATGTCTCAGCAGCCTCTTCCCTCTTCCCCCTGAAGCTTCAAGAAAAGAATATTTCCCATTGTAATGTCATAGCATGGTAAAATAATAAGCAAAATAAAAGATTAAAAAAAAAAAAAAGGAAGTGCACCCAAACAATCCAGAAGGTGAAATTAGGACAGTACTTGGGGGCCTCAGGGCTGTAATTAAAACTATCTAGATAAAAACAGATATTCTGCCTCAGATTTATGCTCTGAGAATGAGAAGAAAAAGGCTGGAAGTGAAACACGGCAAAAGAAATCCGTAATTCCAATGTATTCAACTCGTCCATCAGAAGAAATGGCATTAATTCAGGTACCCAATTACTGTAATGTGGTTCAGAGCACCTCAATAGGTGTTTCAATCTCAAGCCGGGACTAACATTTGTAATCCTTTAAATGCACTTAAGAAATTGATGTTACAGCCCCACAATCTGTTAGGGGCCTTGCTTCCTGGCTGATTGCAAAGTATCCCACCATTAATTGGATCATCAGAATGTGATCCGCGTTCTGGTCCCCGGATTATGTAAGACTGACTTTGCTCTGATGCGCTGAACCAGAGGCTTCTTTTGCTGGATATTTTGACCCTTAATGTAGATAAGTGGTATTTTTCATCAATCTTAGCTTGCATTAAAAAAGGGAAATGTCAGTTCAATGTGGGGCATTTAACTTAATTCAACATCTTTTAATTTAATACCTTGGAAAAGTTAGTCCGTCTCCGACCTGCCGGAGACTTCTGCTGATGGAATGGTTTGTGGAGCAGGGCTGGAGGCACGTTGTTCCTGCTCCGTAGCACAGTCAGGTCCCAAAGCTCTATGCGTGCTTCATCCCTGTATGAAAGGAGAAAGTAGAAAAAAACCCAGAAAACCCTAAAGCAAAACAAAAAAACCCCCATGAAATGGTAACCTGGCCATGCTTTACCATATTGGTAATGAGTTTCCTCAGCTCCTTTGGACTTTTCCCTAATGACTGCTCTACATGCCTGAGGGAAAAGAAGCAAAAAAAATTAATTCAGTGTTTACTATACTGCTTTTTTTCTTGAGCTTCAGGTTTTCTTGATTTTTTTTAATTATTTTTTTTTTTAAATCAGAATGCTTTGATTAATTGGCTCAGTAGTCTTAATGTGCTTTAGTGCTGCAGTAATGGCTAGTCTGAAAATCCTCTACGTAGACTAAAACTAAAATCCTGTTGAAAATATGGGACTTTTTTTCTGACAGAAGCAGGCTTTATGTCAAAAAAAAAAAAATTAGCAGAATAGGAACAGGACATGTCGTAACACTTTTTTTCCCCATCTTTATTTTTTCTTGTACTGCATCATAAAAGCCCTCCTAGTGCTTCTTTTCCTGAAATTGAGGATGCTTATCCCAGTGGTATAGACAGATGTTTAAAGGCAACTGCAAGGTTGCTTTTTTTTTTTTTTTTTTTTCAATTAAAATAGTAAGTTTCCCAGGTATGGTATCTCTTGGGCTTGTGATTGTTAGGACTGAAGAAGTTGAGGTGAAGAGAACAACATCAGGTGTTATGAATAAAGCTTGATGTTTCTCATGGAATTGATGCTTAATAATCTTGGATATGGCAATGATTTCAGTAAGATTAGTACTCACTACCTACATAATTATAGATGTAGAGATATATATGTGTGTGTGTGTGTGTGTGTGTGTGTGTGTGTGTTAAAAATCACTGTTAGAATCTGACATTTTTGGTGTTTCAGAGAGAGCGACCTCTTTTTTCATCTGTGTCACACAGAGGCAGAAGCTCATGGAAATCATTTACAGCCAAGGCTGACTGACTTAGTTCTCCAGTGTTTTGTTTTCTGTAAAGGTCTCAGTCTTATTTTTCCAACTCTCCCCTCTTCTGCTTCTTTTGCAAGGCATTCAAATACAGTGTCATACTGTGAGCACATAGTGCTGAGGCAAAGCAATGGTGAGGAGGTGGTTGGACTTCATATTTCACTGCCACCTTCTAGGCTGTGGAGACTTTTTTTGAGAGGTCTTTAGAACTTTACAGGTTGAGGAAAAGAAAATGCTTTTGAGGCAACACACTTGTTTTGTGAGAAGTGTTTGATTCCAAGGAGAAGCAGATGGAAGAGTGTGGCTCTTGAATCTCCTCTACTGTCCTACTGGCCAGGACCAGTTCAAAGTCTGCCATGCAGGGGAAAAAAGAAAGGTCAACATTTTGAGGCAAAGAGTTTAAATGTGATATTTGGGACAGTCTTGTTCATCTCATCTATATGGTTTTTGCAGCCACTTAGGATGACACCCTGAGAGTTTCCTTAGCATGTCAGAGAACATAGCTCTTCTTGTCCACACTACTTAGGTTTTGTAGATTGGCAGAATACCCAGATCAGCTCTTTCACTGGATTCAGAGACAGTAAATATAGATATGTAAAAAGCCTTTTGGTAGGAGGCATTTTTGTGATCTTGAACACAAACAGGAACAGAATTGGTTTGGCAATTGGAGTGAGATGACTTGTTGACAATTAATTGTGAGTTGAGCTGGAGGAGGCAGTTTCTGGTCCTGCTCTGGGGATTTGGGTCCATGTTGCTGTTACTCATACAAGGTATGTGGCTCATACGTAAGTGCCTGACCTTGCTTGCTTTTTCCCCCTCTCCTTTTTTTTCCTCTCTCATTTTTTCCTGATATGAACTGAATAAGCAGGCAGATATATCCAGTTCTGGTCAGCCTAATTGGCGCTAGAGGTGATACGGTGCTACACCAGGACAGGGTAATCTTTAGAGTTATGCTCCTGGCTGGAGCACAAGAAATATGTGTGCTCCCAGCAGCTCTCTGGCTGGTCCCTTTGAATTGCAGTGTGTATTGGCCATTGCACTTGTACAACTCCTGGTGCAGGAGGATCTCACCTGGAACAATAGATACCCCTGAACTTTAAATAAGAGCCCTAGATAGAGATTCCTATAAGCAGGCGACCAGCTTTCAAATATATAATATTTGATGTAATATTTCAAATATATAATACATAATATTCTTCTATCAAACATGTTTTATGTTACAATGTTTGAATCTGTGATCTCCTTAGAACTGCCCCCTGTGGAAGAAGAATGTGGGTTCCTCCTGCAATATTACATAGTTGCTACACTAACATGTGAAGAGAAGTCCAAAGATGTATATGTAATATATCCGTGAGGGAATTATACCTGTTTAAGTTTAAACGTTTTAATGGGCAGTGTTGAATATTTGGCCATGTTCAGTCCTGGCATACACAGAATCACATTCCCTGAAGTGAGCGAAGCTCTTTCTACTTCTGCCAGACCTAAGTTTAGGTTGGAGACTTCCAGTCTCATAACTCAGCTTGTTCAACACCAATACAAAGCTCTTTTATGAAAAGAGAAATATAAAGCAATATAGGCAAGTCAGTAATTACTTTGGCCACAGAACAAACATGTTGTTTCTTCCTGCTTGGAAGGGCCTAACCTTCTGCAGGGAGAGTAGGAGCTGTGATACCTCCGGTACAGATAGCGTTCCTACAGCAACTGTGCTTTCCAGCAAGCTTTGTACTACCATAAGATGCTTCTGAGTTATTCCATTGTGTGGAGGGGAAAGGAAGCTGTTTGTAGCTTGTGGCAGTGCCTTCCTGGGCAATTGATTTTAAACTGTGCATCTCAGGGTGTTTTGCTCTATGGAGTTGCACTGGAAGTGTGTTACTTCCAATCTGTTTGATTGGAGTCTTGGGTGACACTTCTTTGCTGCCTTATCCACAGATAGAAAAAGATGATACACTTTTTAGCTTTAAGTACACTACAAGGTTGGAAAGTAAAGTT
Organism: Chaetops frenatus; assembly: GCA_013400775.1. Lineage (NCBI taxonomy): Eukaryota > Metazoa > Chordata > Aves > Passeriformes > Picathartidae > Chaetops > Chaetops frenatus. The sequence continues at coordinate 184,485 of VZTR01019376.1, read as the reverse complement.
GAGTTTGCTCTGAAGCAGATATATTGGCTTCCCATGCTTTGAAGACAAATGGAGGCTCATCCATCGCTGCTACAACAGTATGCTGGTGCTGTTTCAGGCTGCTTTCAGTTAGGATTTCAGTTTGCCCTTCCTTCCTAATGGGGTCCCTTGGTGGCGAGTGCCATCCAAGTGCAGGATGGATGAGGTGCCCTAAGGACCTGTATCAGGCTTGCCTTTTAAGCAGTTCCTTGCTGAACTGTGAACTGGACTTTTCTTGGAGTGCTGTGAGGATATGAATTGAACTTTGAGACAAAAAAATGGAACAAACACCACATACACCAGCATATGTCCGCCTGAAAGCACACAGTATTCAGTGGCAGTATTCATATGCATCTAAAATTATTTTCTTGTAATGTCTTCAGTATTTCCCCAGGGCTCCTTCCTTTGTTCCAACTCCCTGTGGAAGAGGCTGAGAAAAATGGCTGGTGCATTCGCTTCGGCCACTGTCAGCACCGGGCTTGCAGCAGAATTAATTCTGTCCTCCCTAATGACCATCAGTTACCTCATTGCCAGGGAAGGGGCCCCTCTGTCTGCAGGATCACAGTAATGAATTTTGGTTACCCAGGAAAACACACTGCAAAGGCTAAAGTGTTTCTGCTTGCCTGGCTGATACAGATTTCCCTGTTGGGTGACACCTACCTGTCCCAGGGTGGGCTATCTATGAACAGCTGGCATGCCTGATGCTTGGCATTTGACTGGTTTTGTTTTTTCTTTGAAAAATAATCTGCATGTTTCCTTCTTGCTATGGGGAAGAAGATTTAAAAGTAGAGGGCAGGATGAAACAAACCCATGTGCTGTATCCATTGTGATTGTGTCCTCCCCTGGGGTTCTCGGTTCCCTAAATGTTTGTGAGACCAAGTGGGGTTTTCTATACATAGGGAATGCTTGCATTGGGGTGCATGCTTTTTTGGGGTTGGACTTCTGTTTAAATTCTTGCGTCCACCTTTCACACTGGTCCAACTGCACGAAATGCAAATATTTTTCAAGGCAATGTTGCTTAATTTCAGCAAGTTCAGACCATCCAACACAGTGGTGCAAAACTAATTCCCTGTTTCTGTTTCCCAGACTGGCACATGCTGTGAAGTTTACCTGTGCAGTTAGTTGGATGCTGTTGGTAAAAAAGTAGGAGAAATGTGTTCTAGAAGGGAGCACGAATCAGCAGATTCTGCTATGTTGTGAGCAATAGCTCACATGTACTAGGGTGTGAAGCTGAGCACGTCTCTTTTAAATGGTTGGTTTTGGTTTTAGTGTTGAGCCCAGCTGTTCCTTGAAGCACTCTGTACAGTACAGTAATTTAGAGTGTAATGATCTCATATAAGGAGGCAGATGTGAATCACAGGTGAACTACTTCTGAATGATGGCAAGGGTGTGAGCACTCTGCCTGCCCTTGTCTTTCCCCTCCCAGTCTCTCAGTCTCCTAGATTTATTTTCTGGTCTCACAGATTTATTTCCTTGTCTCCCACTGCTTTTTTGCAACGCAGGGGAGCATGTTCTGGTATGAGTCTTGATGAGCCTGCTCAGTACTGGTTGATCTGGTTCTCATGGTTGATTTTAATGTCTTTTTTCACTTTGCCTACTCTAAGAAACCCATACTGCTTCAAGTAGCTTTGAATATACCAATAAGAGTATATTATCAAAGAGTGAGATGCAAAAGAGAGAACATGTCTTCACCAAAGATTTGGAAGTGGTAGGAAATGACCTCTTACCCCTCTTCTGCTTTTTAGATCTTTAAGCCCTAAGCCACCCTAAATCTACTGTCCCTATAAAAAGCTGCATTTTAAAAGGCTTTAGGAGGCTTGCTGACCTTGCAACCTACTTTGTAAGGAGTCTGCACCCACAGCTATTAAACAAAATTAATTTCAGCACTTTTAAATTGTTAATCTTGCAAAAGACAACTTGCTTGCTCTCCAGTGATCCCACAGGTCATCATTCTGTGAGCTGCAAGCCATCACCAGGGTTCATGGCTCTCAACATCATGAGAATGCTTGTGGTCTCCCAATAGCCTTGCAAAATTAATTCCTCTGCCGTCCACGTTTCCTCCCCAGCAGTTCTTTGCTATCTGGACTCTTTGTGAGCTCATTGTATGTACCAGCTATTCACCAGTAGTCACGCCACAGATAATTCTCATTTTGAAGTTATTCTGTCCTAACTCAGTTGCTTCTCAACTCATGGGAATGAACTTGGGGCAGCAGGACATGAATTCAGGTAGGGAATGACAGGTTTTTTCTGTGGAGTGTTAGGGTTTCTATTGAAAGGGTGGTATGTCTTAAGTTACGTTTCCCCATATCCATGGGGCAGATGCTTTACCAGGTATTAATTTATTTTGAATCTTCTTAAGTTTATTTTTTCTGCCTGGCCATGAAACTCGGAAATGTTGTCTTTTTTCCTCCAGGTGGGATAGGTGTGAATGCACTGGGGGCGGGGGAGAAAGTGCACACTGTATCTGCTATCATGCCTGGTTGTCCCTGCTCCTTCCACCTCCTTTGTCTCTGCCACTCAAGCCAATTTCAGCCATCCGCCGACTCTCATTTGGGATAATAGCCTCTCTTTTTACTCTTGTCTTGTCATGTTTGATTCGGCAGCACAAGGGTTTTAAATTAGCCAAAACGTTTGCATGCTGGGCTTACTCCTCTGCCACTACCAGTTGTAGAGCCACTAAACCACTTGATGCTGAAATTGATGATTGCTCGGAAGGAATAAGAAATTGTTGGTGGCTACCGGGAAGATTCATTCACGCCGAGCCCCTTTTAAGAAACCTGGGGGGGCAGGGAGAGAGATTTCCTTCAGTTTCCTGCTGCCTGGCTGGTAGTTGCATTGTGCTTGTGCCAGGTTCCTGCTGAGTGATTACAGCCTTGCTAGGCTGCGTAGTTCCTGTGATTTCAACATAAAAACAGAAGAAGAAAAATATAGAGGGAAAGGAAGGCAGGGGGATAAAGCTCCAAAGACTTGTAGTTTGATTCAGTAATGTAGAATTGTGATGTTTTAACTCACTGCCCACCTTTTTGTTGTTTTTGTTGTTGTTATCTAATTTATTCCCCCTGGCTAAAAGTTTACTTGTTAGAAGTTTTACTCTGTAGAAAAACCGCTGCACTGGCCTGCCTACATTGGTGATACTAAACCACAGCTGGGCTGTAAGCAGTTTTTAATATTCTCTGGATTAAAAACGATCCATCAACAATGGGATCAGAGATCACCAAGAAACCATACAAACCTCCTAATAATACCCCCACATGCCCCCCCTAAATGCCTTTTAGTTGTTTACATCAGTGTTTAAAGACATGAGGGGACAGCAGTTTTAAGGGAAAAGAAGATGACAGTGCTTGAGAAGCCATACAGAGAGGAAATAAATGTCAGATTAAATGTGAACAACTAGGGTTGTATGATGGATATAATTATATTTCAGAACTACATACAATCCCATATGCAAACTGAAAGAGTCTTTTATTTCTGTTGAGTGGATTTCTGTTTTAAGAGGGTGTGCTTTGTTATTTATTTTTCATATTCCACCACTAACTCCTGTATTTCAGCGATGAAAGGTAGTCAATTGGTCAGAAAGGTCAGTAAGAGACCCATGTATAATGGCTTGGGGTTTCTAAGTCCAAAGACAAACACTATCTATCAGAAAATAGTGGCAATGGTTAATTTAAAACAAAACAACCATCCAGACCCTCTATTAGCCATATATGCAAGTTCCCAGACAGTTAGAAACATGGCTTCAGATATATAATTCATTATACAGTGCCACAAGTAAGACCGTAAATAAACACATGGGAATACAATTGCATAGCATCCAAGCCAAGAAAGATGTTCTCATTGTATCTAATATTGCTAACATTATTATTACTAATATTCTAGCACTTTTCTCCTGATTACTAAGCCACATGTTCTCTTGCAAAATACGACCTTTTTCTGCCAAAAGGAAGAAAAAAAAAAACAACTTGTAAATTTGAAGGTGTTGGCATCCAGCTTTATTTCTCTTGCGTGTAATAAATCTTGAAGAAATCATGTGAATGACTCAAGCTCTAAAAATACAAATCTAACTAAGAGACTGAATCTCTGGGGCCCAGCAGTGGTGTGCCGTTGTGCAAGCCCAGCTCTAAGGGCTTCTGTCCATGCCAATTAGCAGAAGATTGGAAAGCCAGGCGACCATGATGGGTTTAGTCCTGTTATCTAACTGCTGCACTGTTCGGAATTGCTGATTTCCCTGCAAAATCATGACAGAGGTATTACAGGAAAATATATTGGTTGAGTAGCTAGTGAGAGAGTTAATGCAAGGGATAATAAGTAGCTAAGGCTACGTCCTCCAGCAGGCTTTGATGTGGTTTGATAATATATGGGACGGGTCAATCTGCCCTATTAGCAAATGTGGCCAGTTTCTGCTCTACATACAAACTAGAGATTTGATAAAGCACTAAATTAGTTTTCACAAGGTATTAGATGTTAGATACTTAATGGGATCATCATGCTTTTGCTACACTTGGTTAGGATGTGTTCTGTAACAGAAGCATGCGGCAGCATGACATTTCACCAGGAAAGGAAGCATGTCTTGTGACTGAATCACGAGTCTGGGAATTAGAACATCCAGGCATTGCTTGGCTTCTGAATTACGGTCTGACTTGCAGAGAGGTTTCTCTTTTCACATCTGCAGAATGGGACTGGGCCCTTCCCTTTCCTCTTTGCCTGCTTGTGAAGCCATTACTGCTTTTCAAGTGTCTTTTTTTTTTTTCATCCTTTGGAGCAAGTAACCATAAATGGGTGAAGCTTTATTCATATGAGACTAATCCTGTCCCACTCAGTAGGTGCTGGGAAAGTCCCTCTTGATGTCAGTGAATTTACAGGTTCAAGCAGATGTGGATAAGAAACTAGTAGATTGTGAAAGGAGAAGCTCAGAATTTTGATATAGTGCTCCCCAGCTGTGCTCCACATTTCCTCTGTGCCAGTGGTCAACTAGTAATTTGAAATGTAACTAAAACCAATAGTTTAGTGAAGACAATAACATTTTTATAATGAAAAATCCATTGGCAAGATACAACATGTGGGTACAAATCTGGGTACCAGTTCTAGCAGTGGGAAATGTGGGTGAAGAAGTCAGCCTTTCTGGAGCCGCACAGGAAATCAGTCTGAAATGGGCCTTTGGCCTGACCACTCCCTTTATCCAAGCTGGTGTTTGGTCCACTAAATGCTGTGGGGTTTGTCTTGGTAAATAAAAACCTAAAAACTGCTGACAGTAATGTGTGCCCAGAGCTACCTTCAGAAATCTATGCTTTAAAACCCATTAAGTGTTTTGTGTTTCTCATGTGGATCTAATTTTTCTGCTAACATTATTTTACCCTCTGTTTACAGACAGTGTGCTTAAATACATTTGGAATGCATCATTTTACTTTCTCTAACATCTCACTGCATATGCAAGTAACTGATCCTGAATGACCGCTGCCAGGCTTTGCACTTTGAGCACTAGGGAGACATTCTTGCCTTTTTGTGAAATGCAGCAAGAGTGTCATGTATAAAATGATCCTGTTTGAAAGGATAGAACCCGTATCCCAATATAGATCACAGTGGAAAATGACTCAAAATTACATGACAGCTTCTCCCCCATTTACCTTCCTCCCCTCCTTTTCCCTTTCTCAGCCTGTTCCCCAGTTGGGCTGTGGTAAGGAACACATCGTGTATTGTGACATTTTAGTTTACTATTACTAATAATCCCTTTGCATCTTTCATTAGCGTGTTATTTATAGGATTGCAAAAGGGCATTGGTACCACTCAGCCTCTGAGGTGGTACTGCCTGCCGCTGTCCAAAGGACTGAGATGATTTTAAAGGGAGTTTGGTCACACCCTGGCTTTGGCAGCGGGCTCACCAGCTCCAGCAGAAGCCTTGGACTTAAATCCTATTATTTAAAACTCACGGAGGCCAGTGTGGACTTCAGATGCTTTTATAAACAAGAAGACTTTACCTCATAACTCCTGCTAAGCCTGCACCTGATGAGTTGCTTGGAGCTGGAGGGCTGTGTTTTCCCTAATAAATTCCTTTTTTTGAACCCACTTGTTAGTCAAGCGTTGTGCACACTAACTACAGAGAGGGCCCTGGGCATAAATTACTCTCACGTGGCACTGTCTCCAAGCAGCCCCCCAGTTATGGATTACTTTGTTCTTGACTTGACAGGAACATAATTAGAACTGTTGATGAAATCTACCAAATTGTTCCTCCGTGGCCTCAATGGTCAGGAAATTTGGCTGAGTCGTATTTGTCACCGATGTAAAGGCTCTAAACACTTCATATTAACTATGTTATTAATGTGCCCTCTAATCTGTCCGTGAATTGGTAACACTTGGAGGGAGCTTGTGCTCTAATAGCACCTTGTGATGAATTCATTGTAATGCTGTTCAAAAGTTTCTGGAGGGTGGGGAAAAAAAAAAAAGAAACCTTAATAAAAAGTGAACATTTCTAGGTTGTTTCTTTTTTCTGTATGTGAATTTTTATGTTATACAGTTTCGTTTTGTTTTGCTTAACTGGAGATTCATTTAGGCTTTACATTGACAGACCGTTTTCTGTTCTATAGGATTTGCTGACATTTGGGCTGTTTCATTGCCAGAGGAGGCTTTGTGTGTCCCAAAGGAAGTGAGTGATCTGGCCATAACAAATCCTGCCAAAATATTTTAACACCGTTACGATTTTCTAATGCAATGCGTAGTGAATGTGACTAGAAAAGGATGGTGAGTCCATGAAGGGGGTTTGCTCCCTCTCCTCTGCCGTTTGTCTGGTGCAACGAGCACGCTGGAGCTGCTGGGGGGTGGGAGACCACAGCCAGCTGTGGGAGGGCTGTTTGCCTTCTGAAGTGTGGCACTTCAGGTGCAGCACGGGCTCAGGCTTAATCTTTAAACCAATCTTTCAAATTCTGGTCCTGCTCTTGAACATTGCTGGAGTCCCCGGTTCATCAGAGCATTTTAGTGATGCGTAAAAAAATGTGTTTTGGCTGCTGTAAATGTTCAGTAAGTTTTAAAAGGGAATGTGTTAGACACTTATGGATGAGAGAGGGGTTAGTGGCTGAAGGTCCTACAAGTTGACAAACTCTTACCTTCAAAACGAAGGGTTGTCTCATACTTCAGTATAGTTTTGAGGAACATTAAGGTGGCTCTTAACTATAGAAGCAACTCTGCTTAAAGTGCTAGAACACAAAATTAAGAGTTCTCACATGTAGTGTTCAGGGGATGAAGACAATTCAGACAACCTAATGTTTAGCTTAGAGCTGTAGGTATGGGAAAACTAAAATTTATATTCCGAGCTATTCTCTAGAGCAGCAGGTAAATTAACTGCTGTTTTCCTAATACCTTGGTGGTTTGTTTCTATTAAATTTAGTACCATGCACTCCCCCCTCTCTCTCTCTATCCCAAAAACCCCCCCCCAATCCAAATATGACTAAAGTTAGTATTTTGTAAGCAATTTAAAACCTAAAAGCAGTAAGCAGTTTAAAATGTGCTGACTGCAGGATATCAGCCATCATCTCTTGCCCACCATGCACCACGTTGGGTTACTGTGCCAATCGGCTTCTGCACCAGGGTAAACTCGTGTGTATTTAGTCAATTTTACATTCATGTACTTGAAAATAAACAAGCTAGTTGGCCATGTACACCAGCAAGTTTTGCTGAAGGTAGGAAAGCTAATGAGAAATAGAACAGCTGAGCATGCCCACATCTTTTGCTCAGATGGGCATGAGTAAAGTCAGGCCTTTTGCTGTTGGTGGTGTTTCCACTTGGATGTTTCTCTGTTTGCTTGTCTTTGAATACCAGACAGAATTGCAAGTCCACACACTCCTCTCCTGAGCCCTTGTTCAGGTTTTGTGGGCTCACACCAACATCCTATTCCCTGTGGCCACCATATATGGCATTTCCCAGGTCCCAGGGGCAATGATGCTGTCACCAGCAGGAGGAAAGTGTTAGCCTGGGAGTTAGGACTTACTTTGAGACTTTATTTTAGGATCTTAATATTCGTAAATGAAATGGGAATCTTAACTCTGCATTTTTCTCATGCAAATCAATCTATTTCTAGTAATGAGCAATTTAAGTATTTTTCTTTTAATATTGTAGTTGCTATCTCAGGAAATCAGGATCAGAATTCAGGATGCTCAAATTAGGTGTTAGTGCATACAGATATTCTGTTGATGAATCTATTATTAGAATGAAGTAGTACTTTCCCTGGGTCTCTTTCTTTTCACTGCCTTTGTCTCTTTTTCTCTCTCAGGTCATCTTGTCTAAGTTTATTTTTCTATTCTTTAATTTCACCTCACCATTTAATGAATTTTTACCAATGACATGGGCTCTTTAAGGGCTTTCAGAATTCTTAGATCTGGTTACTTATTTGCAGTGTGTTCAAAACGGAATTGCATTTTCTTTTGTCATAGTCTTGTTTTATCACTGTTCTAAAATGAGGTGTTATTTGGGGCATTCTTCCCCAAAAGCATTCTTTATGCTGTCCTGGCTGTACTTCATCTAGTTTCCTAATATGCATTGGCTACTAAAACTTTTCTATAAGCGAATGAATATTGTATTATCCTTGAATGTCATTAATATTCTGGGTTTGGGGTTATTTTTTTGTTTAGTTTTGGTTTGGAGTTTTTTTGTTGTTTGTTTGGGTGTTTTTTTTGTTTGTTTGTTTGTTTTTGTTTGTTTTTGTGGGTTTTTTGTTGTTGTTGTTGTTGTTGTTGTTGTTTTTCTTTTTTTTTTTAGTTTCTAGTGCAAATGTCATGATATGCATCCTGTACATACAAATCTGTCATTCAGTAGACCCAAATGCATGAGGAGCAGAGCTTAACCCTGATATCATTTGTTCAAGAGTAGAAAGTGAAACTACTTCTATAAAAATCAAGGCACTTACTTGAAGGATGGGAGTTTAATATCAGTATTGGATCCTGGAATATTAATTTGGTAAAACTGTATGCTCTCACGGTGTCAGCTGTGTAGAGCATATGCTAGGAGATGCTTGTGTTCAAAATCAGGTTGCATAGTTAATCATTCTAAGAAATAGACTTATCACTTCATAAACTCTAGGAAAGAATGTTTTCTTTTCCAAACATTTAAATTACTGAGCCGTTTTATACATTAAAACCCAATTATGACTTGCATGGTATTTCAAAGAGTCTTGAAAGCTATTTCTTTTAGGAACTGTGCATAGTCTGAGGCTTTAGCACTGAGTAGTTCATATTTTCAACTGTATCAACTGTGGGGTTTTTTTCCACCAAAATAGTGTTTCAAGAATGTTCATTACCATACTAATCAGTACAAATCCCAAGCAGCCAGTTCCAAAACATGCTGCATGTCCCTTAAAACTAGCAAACTAAAATCCCAATGTGGCCATTGAGCTCAGAATATAGCTTAAAAATACTTGATTTCCCTTTTCTAAGATGGAAATGACCAGGTTAAAGTAAAGGTTTATTTTGTCACCTCTTTTCTGCCACATTATGCAGACTGTGTGCAAAACATATTCGGAGAGAAATAAAAATCAAGATATGTTGCACAATTTTAGGGAATTAGATTTACCTGCTACTGATCAGAAATACTTGTTTTAAATGCCACCTTATTGTTTCTAGGGACTAACTTAGTACTGGAGCTAGACATCAGTTTAAAAAAACCCCAAAATCATCCAAAACTCCAGAATAATCTTTTGTCTTACTCATTTGAGTGCTGGTTTGTCAGCAGAGAAGTGTATGTGAATCAGATCACTCTAATTTGGTCAGGAAATGACCAATGTGGTTGTGTGTAATGCAGTAGCTAGGGAGGGGTGTGTTATAAATACAAAGATATAAAAAATACACGTGACACTGGTGCCATGATGACTCCACTTACCAAAGGCACCCTGGTCCTGAGTACAGCAAGTTATTCCCAGAGCTTTTGGAAATTAGTAGGATGGTGTTTGGTAAGTGTTATATTCCCAAATCAAAGCTTAGCTACCATGGATATTGGCGAAAACAAGGTTTATAAGATGAAGTAATCCTACTTTAGGGGTCAAATAAGAGGGAGAAGAAGTTTTCAAAATCAGGAAGCTGCTTTATAAAGACTTTTGTGGATCCAGGATCACAGGGAAGTAGGGAATAGGAAGGAGCAAAGCTGTTTGCTTTAACAAAAAGAACTGGAAGGGGACTAGGCTGTTCTTCACTCCACTCATTCTGTATCTTACAGCAGAGCTGAAGTTGAGATGAGAGCCTGGTGCCACTCTTCATGAAGAGACTGTATGAATGAAAGGTTGCAAAAATATTAGATTTACTAAGTGAAGTCATACTTGTCAATGACTTCTCTTGCTAGATATTTAAAGTTCAAGTGCTTGTTTGCTTTAGTTAAGTGCTCTGAAGTGCTTTTAAAAAGTGTTGGCCCATTTATATAAACAAATTGAGAAACTCAATTGATAGTCTTCCCAGTCAGAGTGTGTTACCCAATATTTGAATATCCTTCCTTGAGTCCCAAAAAGATTTGCACTAGCAACTTCTAACACACGTGAGGCCTGGTTAATGGAGCATTGTGTTATTTTATCATAGACGTTGCCAGAACTGCAGTTCCTCGGTTGCACACAACCATGAGGAGGAAATAGAAAGGAGTCAGTAGCTCAGAAAATTATTTATCCAGAACTTAAGTGTGACTTGAGAGGAAGAATAAGCTGGAGGCCTGATTTCCTCTTGGAACATTTGCAGTAGGGAATTAATACTTACATCTCTCCCACAGTTTTTTTCCTTCCTGCTTAGCTGTGCTAACTCAGGAATCTCTTTTAGTGCTCAGAGTCAGGCAACCAAATTTAAACGTGCTCTCAAACCATGAGAAAATCCTGTTTGCACACATATGGCCACTCTCAGAAAGAAAGGGAACTACCAACCATGTTAGTGAAGGTGAAGGCTTGGATGGTGTTTATGTGCTTCCCCACAGTGATCTCTACCAGGCAGTGTTGTAGGGCTTCCTTACTAGTTATTCCCATCATAACATTGCTCTTCTGGAGTGATGTCCTTTAACCTAATGATACAGTTTGATACTGAAAGCCAAATAATGTCATAAGATTGTATATCGAAATCTAGCCTTTTCCTGTGGATAAAGAAATAAGATTTATTTGGAGGGATCACTAGGGAGACCTTATCCAATAAGATCAGGGCAGCTATCTCCAGAAAAAATGAAACTGAATACCATCAGCAACTATCCCTCAAAATGCATTGCAGTGTGAGCAATAGGGATGTAGCTGAATGCTATCTTAAAACTAAAACAGCATCCTTCTTTAAAAAAAAACAAAAAACCAACAACCAAAAAACCCAAAAAAAACCAACTTGTCCTAATAATTTTAATCTGCATATGCAGTCTTTTTGCCTACTTTATGTACCATTGGAGAGATTCAGGGGGTGTCATAAGCAGATGAATTTAGAGCTGTTGCTAATTTAAACTGCATTTAATAAAACACAAGTTTGAGATATCGTACAAATCAGTGAATGTGGCATAGTTTGAAGATTACTTTTGTCAAGTTTGATTAGCTCAAAGAGAAACCTTTTCTAAATATTGGTTGAGAGATTAATCAGACAATGTAAGACCTTGAATTATTCCTCATCACAGGAAAACAACATAATGTATTATCTCATTTGAGGACTGGGAAAATGTAACTTTTGAGGATTTAAAATTTGTGTTTTAAAGATTCCACTCGAGGCAAAACTTTCAGGCTTTTCTTTTTTAACTGACTTGTAATTTTTCCATATTATGCTTCGCTTTCTGCAGCGTATTCCCATACTACAAGCTGATAGTACCAACATCATTACATTGAAGGATGTTCTCATTATTGACTCCATTCTCAATTAATTATAAGTTTGTCATGTTTTAATGAGTAGGATTAAACTTTCATATTCCAAATATAGGTCTTGTATTGCTTACTTAGAAGGTTTCTAAAGAATGTGGCTGATCGACTTCTCTGAATCTTTACAAGGAAACAAAGTATTCTTTGTGCACATTAAAAATGTTTACTGTATTTACAAACATTTGCAGAAAAGATTTAATAGCTCTCTGCTTTGGAACAAAGTATAGAATTTGGGCACAAGCTTTGCTGCTCTTTTCTAGCCTTCACTATCACAAACTGTTGTTGTCTTCGCTAAAATAGAAACTCATATAGATCTCTGTTACGTCCTTTAAAATAAAGAATGGCAAAAGGGAGAGTAGCACTGATGTATTTCAGGCATACCCTAATTTTCACTGGGTGATCAGTATTCCTTTTCAATAAATCCCAGCTTCCTTCTGTGGCCTTTTTTTTGCTCTCTCCCCAAAATGAAATGGTACTTCTTACTTTTACTTAATTGCCCTGTCTTTTAAAAACGTGGTACATTTGCATCAAAGCTGCTGCCACCTGTGCCTTTCAGATGCAGTCCAGTGCAGCTCTGCAGGGCTTCTATCAGGCTTTCTCTCCTAAGTTCAGTGTGCATTATTAGATCCTCTTCTGTTAATATAGACCCTGATCATATATTCTAGCAGAAGTTTTATATTCATTTGTCTTTTATTTCCTTGTACAACTTCACACTTTTCTCACTAGTAGAGATCAAATAATTTCTAAAAGTGCTTCTTTTTCTTATGTGCCTGCAAAGCATACACACAGGATGGATATATTCTAGCCCTTTTATGGGTCTACTTCTGCTGATTTCAGTATGCTTAGGGGTTTTTTGCCCCTCAGTCTATCAGTAATAATTAGATACCTGTAAACAGTAAGCACCAGTAAGTTTGGACTCTGTGTCAGTGTAGATGGCTGTCATAGTAAGGGCAGGTAAGAAGGTTCCTTAGCAAAAAGAAAATCTTTCATTAAATATGTTTTTACATTGCTTGTTTAGCCTATATTGAATTAAAAGTAACCTTGCAATGTGAATAGCAATGTCAACTGATATCACAGGCTGGCTAATAACACACGAGCACGATTTCCAGGGGTTGGGCCAGCATGTGCCACACCAGGTAGGAACCCAAAGTCCTGGTAAATGCGCGGCAGCAATCTGCACCCCAGGCCATTTCTCATGAGACCTGTTACTACAAATAGCCTGTGGCTACATTTGGGTATTCAGGTTTCGACAGGATGTGGCTGCTCTTTCTCACTTACCAGATGGCTTTTCATGTACCATCACCTGTCCTAATGCTCCTCCGCCTCACTAACAGAGTTGTGACAAGAACTGCCCTGATAGTTGTGAAAGCTGCTTTCTGCATGTGGCCATCATAATTATCACATGGGGGCACCTTTATTTAGCAAGTCCACACATACATTACTGGTGCAAATGTCGTTTGTTTTGGTACATTCATTTTGTATCTTCATTTTATATTGTCGACAAAATGAGTCTGGGGTGGTGATATTTCACAGCCTAATCAGAGAGTTAAACCTGTGCAAAACCTGCTTGATCTAAGGATCAGGCTTTGCATGTCTGTGTGACAGGGAATTAATTTATTCATGCCCCTGTTTGGAGGAACATCTATAGCTCAGTTGTGCCTTTGCAATGGTTCAAAGTAATTTGGTAATCTCAAGTATGACACTTGAAGTTTTATACTCCACCTCCCCATCTCCTGTCCTCAAGCACATTTTGTGCATGGACCATCCTTATCATCAGCATCTGTCTTTGGAGTGATGATTTGCTTGTCTCTAGGTCTCTGTCTCTTTATACAATACCTGTATAAAATTACATCTGTCTAGAGAGAAAGGCATGATCTCAAAAAATTAATACTGATTTCAAAATTTTATTACCAGTAGCTACATGTGATATTGCTTTAAATTAACCAGTAATTATTCAGAATCATGTAGGAAAGAGTTAAAAATACTAAACAACAAAAAAATCCGTTTTCCAGGCAACTGGACTTCTTCCTTTCAACACAGCTGTTGCAGGAGGTTTCAATGGTATGAATAAATGTATTTCTTTTAACACTTTTGTTGTTTAAAATGCTATTGTTTCATCTGAGGTGTGAGGAGATGTGCTAACCTTGTCAATGCGGGTGCAGTAGAGCAGAAATGATAACTGTATATACTTTTTTTTTTACAAAAATACAGAGAGTGTGTGTGTGTGAGAGACAGAGACAGACAACTTATTTAAATCCTGAATGCAGTCAGACCTCATATGCATTGTTAAAAAAAAGCCCTAAAGAATTGCATATGGATTAGGGGGATGAATATTCTATTATTTCAGTCTGTTCTGCTGATCTTCTTATTGTGACTTTGCGCTTCAGAAATCTGCCAGGAATTTGGCTTTGCAGTACTAGACAGTAATTTTAAATGTGTATCAAGCACTTGATAGTGTATGATTTGCGTGCTGTTGCATTCCCATTCCCTAAATTTTCCACCAATTTATTACTTTTTTCATACTGTTTTAATATTTCAGGATGATGAATATATACAGCATCATTAAAAGTAAATAAAAAATGCATGAAATTAAAAAATGGAATATTAGATGTTTCTTTGCTGTAATCCCTAGGTCCAGTAGGAATGAAATGTCTCTGTTCTGTCAAGTAATCCCTAAACATGATTAGGGACCTTGTAGTTTTCACATAGCCCACATAATATTTGTATCATATAAGCCTATTTATGTAAGGTTTGAGTAAAAGTTGTTATTAGAAGACCTATAAACCTATTCTACAATTCAAAAAGATATGCTTGCCTCTTAATCTCTCTACCTTTATTATTTTGCTGGAGACGGCAATACGTCCTTAATTCATATTTCACAATTCTGTTGCATCTTTTGGGTACTTATATTGTGCATTAACCATCCCAATGAAATGTATTTTTAAGACAGAGGACTGAGTTCAACAGTTCATCTACTCATGCAGCTTCTCCTTAAAACCTTATTGGAAGGGATGTGCACCTCTTTCTAGGTCTCTCCTTTGACATCTGTATTTAATCTGACCTGGGGGTCTGGGGATGGAGAGATGGTTTTTCTCATTTTGGGGAAGGGAAGGTGGAAAGAGGGAGGGGATTAATTTTCTCTGTTTAAATCCTGTGTTAATATATTTTCAGTGATGGAGGTGCTTCTGGCAGCTCCAGAGAAAGTTTTTGCAATCAGCTTTTGATTTGATGAGCCTATAGCAGAGTTTTAGGGGAGAAATAGCTAGAAAGAAGGAAAATGGGGAAAGGCCTTGAATGACAAAAGAATGAGACAGGAGAGACCATAACAGTTTCCAGCTGTTTCTTATGACACAGTTGTGTTGCAGGTACAACAACCCAACATCTCCTATTCCCTGGCTCGGCTTCTTGCCTGGGCAGCAGAAATGCTCACAGTCCCATCTTATGTGTTGTTAGGCTGAATTCATTAATGTTCAGAGGTATTCCAGTTCCATGGTAGCACAAGGAAGATCAATAAATAAATAAGAACAGTAACTTATAGACTTCTATGGTTTGAGTAGGCTTTCATGAAGAAAATATTTTCAAATGATAGCAGGGGTCAGCTGTGGCAATTCCATATTTCCCATAAGGAAATTTGAGATTATATTAACCTTGAGCTATCTACTCAAAAAACCCTGTGGAAATACACCTGTATTGCTTTCCACACTGCACTGAAATTTACTTTTATTTCATTTTTGGCAGTTAAGGTGGCATTTGAGCAATAGCCCTATTCTTGTATTTATGAACTAAGAGAAGCAAAACTGCTCACTGCTGAGCCCAGGGATCCTCTTCCAGGAAAACTGAGATCAATAACTGTTATCAAGTCCTCATTTATAGGGAGTGTTAAATAACCACAAAGTCCTGATGTTCCTCATTTAATAGGTTATGCTTAAAACCAGGCTATCTATCCCTTCTCCCCCACCATAGTCAGAAATTTTGATCTTTGATATAATTTTAAACAGTCACTTTCAGTTGCTACCATTGCTTTTTAGCTGGACAGACTGTATTACAGCTGTACCAGTAAGTTAGAGGTAAATGATGGTTTCCCTCACCAACCTCCTCCTTCCTGCAAGTAGTGGAAAGTGGGAATGAGATGATGATACTTGAGGCTCATTTTATCATCCAAAACAGGGATTTGTAATTATGATTGCAGTTACTTTTGGGTTTTGATAATCACCAAAGAGGGAAATGCACACCCCAACCAGAACAGAACAACCCCTGAAAACTGAAAAGAAAAGCCTTGCATGCAGATGTGTTTTCAGTTGCCTTTATTCCCTCAGTTTAAGTGGAAAAGAGGGATTTGGGAAAGCATGAGCTTAATTTAACAAAATAATATTATGCTTTCGATCCTTAAAATGAATGAATTATTTGGATACTTAGCAGCATAATGTCTTTGAATAATGCTGGTACTTAAGTTAGAAAAAATTATATTGTCAGTGTGCTGTGTTTTGCTCTTATGATGTTTTTACCAATTTGGCATTTATGGGAAGCAATATCATTGTTGAGAAGTTTCCAAATTGCTTTTTATAGAAATCCGCAGAAATTAAATCTCCTCCTTGTTATGAAAATGAAGTGATGTCTTGAGACACTGGTATATTAGCACAAGTCTGTGGAGACAATAAGCCAAATTCTGCTTGCAGTTATTGTGTGTCCACTTTTAATAGCTTCAGGAAGCTGTGTTAGGTGTAGGCTGTTGCAGGGCATTGTAAATAAGCATCTGCTTAACTACAGCATGTGAGCAGTAGCAAGAGGCAATGTAACATCCCAGGCATTTTCCCTGGCCCCTCGGACCTGTGGCTCAGGACATATCAGTGGGAAACACACAAAATGGGTTGGAAGTGAGATCAGTTCATGGGCAGTCCAGGCAAACCATTGTTTAAAGGGGTACAGTGCAGAATTATTTTAACTCAGAACCATAATGGGTCTTCATAGTTGAATTCAAACCACATAAAAAAGCTGTATGTGATGTGTTTAAATTCATTGAGAGAATTAAGGCAGGACTAAGGCAAGTGCATGATTGATTTTCACAAATACAATCAAATCTAAGAGATGGAGGAATGCAAGATGGATCAAATTTTAAGACCTGATTTACCTACATCAGATATTTAATGGGATGCTTAATTTGATTGCTTCGCCAAAAACTACTCACAGTAGTAAAAGCCACAGACTAAATGTCTGCCTAATCAAGGGATCTGCGTGCATCTACATCTTGATTTCCATGTACAAATAACCAGCAATTAATGGTTCAGAATGACTTCAGGGAGCGGTTTAAGGGTCAAAATGGTAACTCTAGGGTTTGGGAGGGTCTTTTAGCATTATTTCACCATGTTATTTAGGAGTATAGACAGACTTGTGCAAGTCCATGTAAAGAGAAGATTTTTAAGTTGGGTTGCAGAAGTCTCTTAATGGCTATAGCCAGAAGCCATCTCTCTTCAGCCAGGTTGGATGTTTTTAATAATCAGATTTAGGCTCTTAATATTAAACGCAACATATTAGTCTACTTCTGTGTAGCTGAAGTGTGCCATTACATGGATTTGTTAATAAAAAATTAGGGAAGATTTTTGAATAGAGGGATGACAGCTGTTGTGTGTATTTTGTAGCCATCACAAGGCGCTGTATGCTTTCTTTTTGGGATTTAACACATTTCTGAGTGAAAAGTCAGCAGTCACTTCGGGCACCCTTTTTATTTTTTCCTTTTTTAATTTGTCTCATTGAAATGGGTATGAAGTGCATTAGAATATCAGACCAAGAGTCTTGAAAATACTGCTACAACCTCATTATTTTTACTGTAGTATTTCTATAGTAGTGAATCATCAATTACATTAAGTCTTTTTATTTCCCTCAGCACAAGTACAACAATTGAAATTAAGGGTGTTATGCTCACAGTCCCTTTCACTACTCATTCGAGTATGGGCAAACTTTGGCTGTTTTCTCACAGTAACCGTTACAATGCAACCGATAAACATTATTTTTGTTTTAATGACTCCCAAATAACGTCATATTTAAATGAAATGCAGTTTGCCTCAGCAGGGTTCTTTGAATTTATGAGCATTTTTGTCCCATATCCTACAATAATGTGACAAATATTTGCATTTTTACTGTTTTCTTGAATACTTTTAAACACCCATTTTTAGGAGACTTCAGATTGCTTTTGAACATATTTGAATGCATTTTTAGCTATCACCAAGCTTAAAATAGGAACCCTTTTTTGAGCTTATCTTTATTAAACACCTGTAAAAATCAGTGGTATTTCTTTTTTCTTATAAGGCTTTCTTCCTTTAACGAATGCCAGAAATGCTGCAGTGTTTGTTCCAGTATGGGCTCCTTTTCTTGGCGGTAATGGGCAGTAAATGGTCTGGTAATGGCTCTTCCATACACGCAGGCATCTACCTGCCTGAATATCATAAACGGAGACTTAAAATTGTAATGAAATGCATCTGATCTTTAGCTATAATCAATTAATATTAGAAATGTTAGGCAGCTTTTAGAAAATATCCAGAATGAAGTCTTAGAAATGGATCATTCTGTACAAATTATGATTATAATAAACCTCTGATCTAAAGGGTATGTGGCCAGGCATGGCAGTGGCCAATTATTTATATTTTCTTATTGAATATTAACTTCCCTGTATTTAAAACCATGGGTTTATTTATTGGGGGAGGGGTTTTTGTGATGTTTGGGGTGTGTCTGTTGTTTGGGGTTTGCTCAGACAAGTACTTTAGTTGAAATTTTATTATTCAGCATCTTTATAATTTAAGTGTGAAGTTAGCAGCTTAATCTTGCTGTTCTTGGAAGCAGTTTCACAGAATTCTTCATGTCTTGGCTGGGTCAAGTTTTCTATTTTCACATGCTTTTTTTTCAAGAATGAAAATTGGCAGCTTATTTTTAAAGCAAGGTTTTCATGTGTTGAATCAAATAAAAAAAAATCAATCATATTAATTCCTATATCTCCATACAATCATACTAAGACCACTCCAACATTCACAGAAGTCAGTGGGAAGGTTTCTGTATTGTTGTTCTCCTGCAAAAATAACTTCTGTGTATGGTTTTTAGTAAAAGAACTCAACCAAGTACCCTGTACAGAATTTTGTAAGTGAAAGCAAATAATTTAAAATAAGATTGTGGTTACTCACCATTCTGGGTTTGATCACTGTGGTAGATGTTGGTTAAAATTAGACTTCCTTAATGGACTAGCGAGGGAAGGTAGGAGTGAATATAAGAAAAAGATGACAGAAGTAAATATGCTCATAAATACAGAAACGACATGTTTGCTTTTGTGGCCTTTGATCAAGCCCAGGAGTTTACTTTCAAAGGACGTTGCGGGATGCTTGGGAAAGGAACAGCCACCCGGTGTAATTGGAAAGGGGGAAGGTCTGCAGCACGGCGGCTGCTGCTGCTCCTGCCTCTCTGATAAGATTGTAAGAGTTGCCAATATCAGTATTCAGCCTTGTAGTGTGTCAGGGCGCTTTCATGTGAACTGAACTGAACTGTCTGTACGCGCTCCCTCCCGCGCTCCTTCCCAGCACTCGGTGCCGCATTGAAGTCAGGGGAGAGGAAAAAAAGATTTGAGGATTGCCCAATTTGTTCTGACATAAAGAGATGTTTAGCTCTGTGAAAGGTGGTGGAAGCAGAGTGCCTGACTGACATTTCAACAGGCTGTCTGCTGGGATTGCTCACTTCATGTCCCTTCATATTCCTGCTGTGTCCTGCGCGAGTGCTCTTGTCTAATCTTCACAGTGAGAGTACCAAGAGTCCCCTGGGCTTCGGTGCTCAATACCTTGTTAGACGGGGTGTACGATGCCATAGCTTCTGCTTTTGTACTCGCTTTTGCTCCAATGTTTCAGGCTTCTTTCAAGTCCAATTATTTTATTTTTTTTTAAGGGATTTGCTAAAATAGCTGTGTGTATCTCCTAATCGCCTTGGTCTTCTTTCAGCAGTGCTAGATTTGGGTGATACCAGGTAGAAACACATGGAGGGGAAGAGAATAAAATATCCCAGTAAGTCAAAGCTTTAAGCATCATTCTGTGCTTTTGTTTTTAAATTAAGGTGCATTGACCTCCTTTGGCTGGTTTAGAAAACAGACGAGAGAAAATGCTCATTGAACAAGCAGTGGGAGGTATAACATGTTGATAATAAAGCTGACACAGTGCCTGATCAGGAATGCTGAACTCCATACCGGGGGCTGAAGGGAAGTTTAGTTGTTGAGGGTCTGTGTGCTTTTACAATTCCAAACATGTTGTGATGCATTCTGGCATGCCACATCCTGTTAGATCACATCGAGGCAGCCCGTGGAGCCAAGTAACAGTAAGAACATGAATTAATGAGAGCTAATACTCACCTCTTATTCCAGGAGCATTATCAGGTACCTTGTTAGCCACAGTTCCTATCTGGATTCAATCCTCCTAAAGCAGAGATGACATTAAAGATAGATGTATTATTTTTTGGACAGATAGATATGTTATTTTTCATTAGCCTTCTCAAAATAATTTAATTAATGGATGTAGTTTAATCCTTGTTAAGCCATTAAAATTATTCACATACTGCACTCTATGGTCTTCCTTTACATCTTTTTAAGGCAGTTCTTTTCCTCAAGTGTATTATTGCTGGTGACAAAAAGCAGAATGCTAACACACTCATTGCTTCCTGCAGATCTGGGACCACCATACTATGATCCCAAACCCACATGGCATGGATTCCATGGTTCACATGGTTGCCACTGCTCAAGTTTCTCCTCTAGTTTCAAGTTCTGATAGACATCTCTTAATCTCCCTCTCATCCGGAGGTGCAGTCGTGTGTCTCTCCAGGCGAGAGATTTTGAATGCGAATTGCTATTCTCAGACATACTTTCCAAACTTTTGTGCCTAAAGCTGAACCCTTGTTCCTTCCACAAGGGTAGAAGGACCTAGCAAGGACAGCTACAAAAACCAGTGCCTGTGAGTAGCTGTGTGGTTTCCCTCAGCCAGTGGCATATCTCCTCTCGCGCTCTGTTTGCTGGGAACCAGCAGTGACACTTTTTCCTGCAATAAACTGAACAGGCGGATATTAAAACTAACTTCTCATCCTTTCTGTAGCACCTACAGCCCAGAAGAGCTGAGCTTGTATCAGTACACTGTCACAATATGAGGGTGCTGTGTAGGTGCTGTAGAGGTCTCGGCAGGGTCCTGGCTATTCAGAAGACAAAATTTCAGATTTCTGAAATTAAAATAACCAGGGAATTAGCTAGTGAGCTTTCTGCTGTAGGTACAGTCCAGGTGATATCAGAAGGTTTTAAAAAGGGGTTTGTTGGATCTTAGACACTTCAGAAAAGGCTCACGTGTACATAAGGATGATTTAGAAAAGTGGATAGCAAGGACATAGTGCCCGTTGTGCCCATCTTAGTTGGTTGGGTATCCTAAACTCCTGTGGATATTTCAGTGTGAAGGAGCATACTGGCAAAATGTCTTGATCTTTCAGGCTGTGGTCCAAAGGTTTGTGATATATGTCTAATTTAAACATGTGAGCAATTCAAGAGATGTGTGTGGGCAAGTCGTGTGTAGTATTGCATACATTTAGTGGTCTACTGCATTGAATGCTAAGCAAGAGCTGTGTGCTCCTGGTTAGAAGGAAGCCAGTGCACGTGATATGTTCAGAGGTACGGACAGACAGATGCCTCTTGCTGTTTGTGTGCTTACAGGTTTGCTTCCTTCCTATTTGCTTTTGTGTGCACACGTGTATCATTATGTCATGTTTCACCTATAGCATTAATGTAATTGTTTTATGAAACTTGTACTTGCCTGTGCAAGCATAGCAGTAAAGCCCATGCTGTTAACTGAGGTTGATTGTTTCCAAACAGCTGATTACAGAACTTACCATCAATTTAACAGAAGTTGTGTTTATTTTAAAATTGACTTAAAAGACAGTAAATGACTTGATGACTCATTAAATCAATTTTAAAATTGACTTAAAGTGCAGTAAGTGACTCATTATGTTAAGCTATAGCAAGACACCCAATAAAAAAGAAAAAAAAAAGAAGAAACCTGGCAGGAAGTTGTAGCTTTGTAGCTTCTTTTTTTTTTTCAGAATAAAATGGTCTGATTACCAAAAGTGGATGCAAGAACATCTACCTGACTATTACTCAGTAGTAAAAGCATTGCCATTAAGCAAGGGGCCAAGTGTCACCAAAATACTTGCCTGATTTTATATCAATAAATGAAGTTTACAATAATGCTTTGGCTGGGAGATATTGAGTTGCATACCAGGATACTATTAAGTTACTAATATCGAGTAACTGTTCTATATATCTCTAGATTTGTTGAACATAATATCTATATGTTAAACAGTTTTCTATGGTATTTAAAAATTGACATTTCAAAGAGTGTAATAGCATAATGAAATGTAAACTGAAAACAGGAATGAGTTAATTAGACTAATGATCCCTTGACTCCTTTATTAGCCAGCTCTTTAGAAATTGGGATTAGCTTTGTTTTCTCTGCTGAATAAAGACAGGAAGGATGATGTTGATTCTAGTAAATGACAGCACCAGAAGAAATTAGTGTTTTCCTGTTCGTTATAGGTTTCATCATGTGAGATAAAAAATTAGCCTTCCTGCACGCATACCTTATGCTTAGAGTTTCACTTGGATTGAAAGAGAAATCAGGGAAATGATTTAGGGATGCCTACTGATTTCATATCATGATTTTAGGGGTGATCCACTCTATGTGATTTCTGGACTTGAAACTTTACAACTCTTTGTGCAAACCTGGAGTAGGCTGGGTTTGAATTTAAATGAAGTCTTCAGAAAAGGCCAGCTTGACAACTTTTTGGTCTAGGTTTTGAGCACTTAATTTTTCCTCTCTATAGGAGAGTGATTTGCACGTCTCTCTTGCTTTTAAGGGCTATCAAGAAGCATGAGAATTATCTCTATAGTGGTTCAAACCAAGCATGCACAGAGAAACAAAATTGTTTTTACGACAAATAGCAGGATTCGTAAGTCAGCAGCTGTTAGCGAAACAACATCATTAAAACTTCCAGCAATTCCAGACCTTGCTCTCGGGACTCGCTCAGGCCAAGCAAAACCTTAAATAAAGTGCTGAATTATAGGCAGGAAAAAGAAAACCAGAATTTAAATTGGTAGGAATTAGCGATGATTCACTAAGCTAATTTCTGCCCTCTGTTTCCCTTGTGTGATGGCATGTGGAGCGGCACTGGGATGAGGGAGGGCAGAGTGGGAGCTGCTGACAGCCAACTTTTAAGTTTGGATTCTTTCTGGTAGATCTTTATCCTGCAAAGTAATGAGCTCCTCAGCTGCCCCCGAAACCTATAGGTATAGATGACACCCAGCACCGTGCAGGATCAGATCTTTAACAAATGCCTGAGGAATACAAAATTTATCACACAAATGAGGCGACAGAGAGGAGGTGGCAGCAACTGACTTATGAAGCTTTTTACTTACAGGCAGGGTTCATTTGCTGTCCTGCACGCCCTTGTTAAGTGTTCTGTGAGCACCAGGCTGAAGCAGAAGTAATAATGCCACTTGTTTATAGTTCAGTGTTTCCAGCTTTCTGGAGGGCGTTTTTGGAGAGGTGTGCTGGGATGGCAGTCAGCACACTCGGGTGTCGCTGCTCCTCTCCTCCTTTAGGGAAAGGAGCATCTGGAACTCACTGCATGCCTATTAGCTGTTCCCTAGGTGCTGCTCGGTGGCTCTTTGGTGTGAGGCTCAGTGGGTGCTGATTTTGGGCTGTCCTGGGCAGGGGCTGCAGCCCGTGTGTCGCACATGGCAGAGCTGAGCGCTGCTCGCAGTCCGGCGCTGCGCCTGACCTTGCGGCTCATTGTTAATTTGAACTAGTGGAATTAAATTTTTCCATTCTTTTGCATTGTCATGCCTCACGTTGATAAGCACAAAGAAATGTAAATAAAAAAGACCTATTTCACAACCCTAGCTACAACCTTTTTGTTTTATGACAAAAGACAGTTAATTAGCATACTAGCAGTAAGCAGCCTTCCCAAACTCATGCTAATTATGTATTCTGTTGACCGTGACTCCAGTCATAAGGTAATTGGCTTGCAGCAACATGACATTTCAAATCATCTCTTGAAATTACATCAAAAAGCCAGCCTGTTTTGTTTTGATAGGGGAACAATCAATTTGATAAGTGGTAACACAGCTCATTGTTTCACATTAATTAGACTAATTGCAGCATGTTAGCCTCTGAAATAGACAGAACTTGGAGAAGACAAAGGCTGTGGCCTTTAGCATGCAGTGCATGTGGTGGTTCCACTTGCTTGCACATACTGTAGGCAGAAAACAGAGTTGTTAGGATTCAGCCTTGCGGGAGACTGGGTGTTAACAGTGGTTTGATGTGTTATGCTTAATCCACTGGCTTTCAATTATAAGATCCACATTCAAAAAATCCCAGAGAGAGGAAGGGGGGAAGGAAAAAAAAAAACCGTTTCAATACTAATGGTGACAAAGTTTTTGGTGATCTTCTGTTTTGTGTCTCCTGAAAGATGGAGCAGAGATCTGGGTACAGGATCTCTCCTATGTTGTGGCATTGAGAGGCATGACAGTGATGGACTTGGTACTGCTGGGTTTATGGTCAGTCTCAATCTTCCAGTGTAAATGATGCTATGGTTCTGTGTTTATGGACTATGTTTATGGTGTTATAAGACCTTTCTTTGAGAAGGCTTTACTTTTGTTCTTGCTTTTCCTCCCCGATCCTACTAATGTTTGTTTCTTAGGATACCTCAGTTGGGCTATTTTTATTTTCACTTTTATATTTACTTAAGAATAATGTATGGGGGGGAAAAAATAATGCTTAGTGGATGGATTACTGAAAACAGATAGTAGAGATATATAACCCACCCACGCGTTTCTAATTTAGAGCATCTTTGCCCGCTGTTGAGATTACCAATTGTACTTAGCTCTGTGATGATTTTTATGATCAAGCTATGTCATCTGTAGATTGACATGACCAAATGAATTTCACTTGTGACCTAATTGAAATGTAAACCAAAGTTTTAAGAGATGAAAAATTTAAGGGGTTATCTCAGTTCACAGGCTAGGCTAGCTTCATTGCTGTTCACAGCTTTGTACAGTGGTCTTGCATGTCAAACCCAACATCAGGCCACTGGATATGTAAAAATGTGTTCTTTGACCAGTACATTGCTGTTATGTTTAGTAAACAGAGTTATAGTCAGCAATTTTTCAAATACTGAAAAGCATCAGGGACTGGATTCCAAAACTGTGTGAATGCTGATGAAATCATATGCATGAGACTAACTCTGCCTTTTCTTCCAGTTCTGTAATCGACCTGTACCATCAGAGCATTTTACCTCTTGTAATTACCTCCATTTGGCAAAATCTTACATCACTTAAAAAAAAAAAAAAAAAGGTAGATGAAAAACAAACAAACACCAAGAAACAAAAGAGAGAGAGATTGGGGAACAATTCTTAATAATTGAATTGCTTACATGAAAGCCATAAATCTTCAGTTGCTCTCCATGGAAGACAAGATATTTCTTTTGAAGTGAGGTGAGGAAATTTAGGCAAGTCTGGGTACAGGCTTCACTTACATATCTTTGCTTCTGTTACTCTCCCTCACACACATGCCCCAGTCATTGACTGGTTAGACAGTAAAACCTCTGGGGCAGAGATTTTGATAAATTCACCCGTAGTCTGTCTTTGGGGAAGTGTAATTTCATTTAAATCAAAGACTTTGTTCTAACAGCTGAACATTCTATTTGCTCATGGAAGCTCTATTTTTATTAGTTTTGCTTATGCTTTATGTTGGCCCCTTAGCAAACAGTCATAAACTGTGTTTTAGATCCAGCTACCAGTGACTTCATACTACTGATTTATTTCTATCACTTACCGGCAAGAGTATATTTTTTAAAATGTATTCTAAGCGATTCATTCCTCTCCATCTCCTCTCTCCTGTGCCTCCCTTTACTTTGCTCCTCCTTCAACATTTAAACCACCTTTCATTGAGCTTGAAAATTATTCCCGGATTAGTGATGTAACTACCCTAATGTGCTGCTCTTACTAAAATGTCCTGGGCTTATACAGGAGGTGAATTAGAAAGAAGCAGAAGATTGGAGCCTTTTAGCATTCAGCTTAAGTGCTGGTTCCACTTGCCTGAGCACAAGCTGGAGCTGGTGCTGTTAGGATGCAAGCCTGCACCTCGCTGTCACTGCTGGTCCTTCTGTAGTCAGGTTCCTGCTTGGAGCAGAGCAAATCTTTGCTCAGTTAAGCGAGCGTCAGTCACTGGCAAGCTTGGCTGCCAGCCCAGGTTTGTTAGACTTTTCTGTGCTGCACCTGAATGAGATATTGAGGAGACATGGCTACCTAAACAGAGCCTAGAAGCAGTAGATGTATTAAAAAAAAAATAAAATAATTAAATTGTCAAGGGGGTGACAGAATAATTTTGAGAATATAACTTACACTTCCAGTGCTCGCCTGGGAGGTTTGCAATAAGGAACCGGCACTGCCTGCTCGGTGACACGTCCTGTGTGATCTTGTTTAAATATCTTTCTCTGTTTTCTTGGAATCCAAGACTAGAAGGTATTGCTGACTTCTCACTGAGGAAACAGGGGCATGGGCAAAGCATAGTTTAGCAAGCTGAAACACCCTGATACCATCCTGCAAAGGTGCTGAGCTCATTCAAATGTGCCAAATGACTGCTTTTGACTTCCATCAGTGGTGGGCACTCAGCTACACGTAGGATTGTGCTTTTAAATTGCTTGGCTATTAGCCAGTCAAAGTCGACTGGACCATCTTGAAATGGAACAGGCATGGTGAGAAATAAAGTTGCAAGGTTTTTGGGTTGTGTGAAGGCACAGACAGTGGGTATTCTACACAGCAAGTTGAGGAAAATCAGGGACATGGTAAAAAGAGATAAAATAGGAATAGTTTTTAAATAGGAATTGCTGGCAGAGCTATTAATCATATAAGTCTTTGAGCTGTAAGGATTGCATGAGCAGAGCTAATACGAAAGAAGAGAGATTCTTTGCCGATATCCTGAAACAGACTATTAAAAGCAACAAGGAAAACTAAAGGGAGATAATGTCTGAACAGATTAATGATGTGTAATGATAATTTAAAAAACCCCAAATCTACAGACAAACCCCAAATGTCTTCAAATATCCAAATCCCCACATGAGACTGGGTTTTTTTGGTATGGGACAGCATTGTAATAATCAATTTTACAAGTTGCTGGTCTTGTTGTACAGTCTCAGCTCTGAGCTTTGACTCTGATCTCATTTACACTAGTCAAATAAATCAAACTTTCTGCTGTTTCCCTGGCTGTACGCCGGAACAGTGACCAGAACATGGACTCTGCTAGAGTCTCTGTGGTTTTTAGCAGATTTCACAGCACTTCTCAAGCAGGTTAGAAAAGGAAGAGAAAAAAGCATTTGTCATTGCTGTCTAAGGTAGGCCACCACCTGCTCTTTGCAGACTGCCAAACTAAATGGGGACTTGATGCAGGTAGGGGCTTTTTGTCTGAAAAGAGGAATCAAGAACCCGCGAATATAAGACAGAAACCTGAGACGTAACTTACATTATTGTATTGTCAGAATCTACATCATGGTCTTTGAAACGATAGCATCATTGCAGTGGATTCAGGACAAGCTGAACACAGGCTGGGGACTTTGTGCAGGGGATTAATCTTTTCCTTACATGGGATGATTTTTTAAAAAAGTCCTCTTCCTGATATTTCTATGACCTTCTACCCCGAATATGCAATCATAGCTGTTTAATGAAAGAAAACAAACTTAAATTCTGCACTGGCCTGGACTTGTGAAACAAGCAAGGTTTTCAGGGAAGCTTTCATAAGCTATAAATCAGTGTAAAATTTAGCTCATATTACATTCTCATTGAAAATGGGTTATATGATAATTTATGTTGAGCTGATCATAACTAAGCACCTCATAGTAGTGTCCTTCAAAAAATTTTAATCAAGATTGTCTTTCTCTCTCCACCTCTCTTGGTGCAATTTCAAGAGGTTTATTTGCATGTCAATCCGCACGTGTCACTGGAGTTATTCCACTGAAGCAAGCACAACATCCCAGCTGTGTACGTGTTTTACAGCAGCATAATGTCAGGTGACTCTCTGCGTTTATTTCTGATTTGTGCTAGTGGAAGAGTCAGGCCCTTAATTCTCTTAAGCCCTGGAAACAGGGGTATTTCCAAGTGCCTGTCAGATCTGTTTTCCAAGTCTTTTTGTGCTTTGTAGTGACTGTGGAATGAACAATATAGGGGGAGAAACTGTGGATCCTAAGAAAATCACTGAACTGGTCCAACCTTTTATTTTAAAATTGCTGTCAAAAAGTGTTTCCAAGTATGTTTGACATTTGCTTTTAGATGCCTGTTCTCTCTTGAGGTTTTTCCCCTGTTTGTTGAATGGTGAACAGCAAAGGGATTCCAGAGAGGCATCTTGGGCAGCAAATACCTGGAGATTCCTCTCCAGGACCAAACTACCTTAAGCCCTTTACATCAAGGACCATCTTCTTTTATAGTAATTATGCAATCTTTGATATGGTGGGGTTGTACAGCGAGGACAATTGCTCCATAATTGGTGATAATTAACAGTTTCCAACATAAGCATGTATAATCAAGAGAAACAGGGTGGGGAGAGGTGTGTTGGTAAGAGTGGGTGTGTTGATTTCTCATGCAGGCTTTTTTATTTTTCATAATTAAAGGCTTATGGTATCAAGTTACAAATGGGTGGACTCCTAGTAGAATCCTAGAAAGGATAAACAAGTTCTAAACAGATTTTGAATGGATATTGAAGACAAAGATTATGAGCTATGACCAGAGCCGTTTGGCTTGAGAAGCCCAGCAGAGCAGAGTTTTAGTTAGATAAAGTATTAAGCTCACTACGTGTCAAGTTTGACAGCCAAGATCTAAGTAGTTTTCATGCCATGTGAAGCTTTGGATTTGAAGGTAGGAGACTCGGAATTTGTTGAGCAGTGACTGAAGTGGAGGAGTAGGAAAACCAAGGTACAGAAAACATAGTTGGACAATGGTAGTTGTAGCCACAGCAGGTGAAGTGAACTGCGGGAAGCTGGGATGGTGGAAGGAGAGACACTGGTTCTTTGGCAGACACTTTGCAACTTGCTCTGTATGGAAAAGTGAGGAGATACTCATTATATTTGCCCCTAGAGCCTACAAAATCAGTAGTCACTACCAAGCTTCCGATTTTGTAAGTCTCATAAAATTAATGGAAATATTGCCACAAACCACTCTCTCCTCTCTCCCACTCTTTAGCTGCATACTGCGGTTTTTTTGGGTGGTGACTTTCTGTTTGGTTGGGACTTTTAGGGTTTTTTTTTTTAGCTTTTCCTTCCTGCCAGTAAACCTTAAAAGTTCAGGCTGAGGTATTTCCAAATTTCTTTTCCTTCCCATCAGTTGTTTCTGGCTGTATTCCAGAGAGGGAGAGAAGATGACAGGTTTTCATTGGTCACTTAATTGTGTATGTCCATTGGTTTTTATGACTTTCAAATTTATATTTTTGTGTGCTTAGGGGCTTTTGTGACAAGGTGCTAATGGGTTCCTGGCTGGGCAAGCACCTGTGTCAGAAAGTGTTTCATTGTGTCCCTTGCTTTTCCACCTCTGACTGCTTTTATTAGCTTGCATATATACCTTTATTGCAGCCTATGATGTGTTTTTGTTTGGGGTTGGGGGACAGGTTGTGGGCATATAATTTGCATGTACACAAAGGAAACCATTAGTCTTATGTGGAAAAGAAGCTTTTAGTATAGAGAGAAAATGGGAGTTGGAAAATGAGTTTGTAGATGTGCTTGAGAGACAGGAAAGCTAGAAGATACAGAAACAACTTGGACCACTGACTTGTCCAGGGGTTTTTCTCGTCTGATCTGAGAAGTTCTGCAGGGTGGGCTGTGGGTAGCTGGTAGGCATCCTGCTGCTGGCAGATCTCATTTCCCACTGTTAGGCTGCATGGAATGGTAGATAACAGTACCCTACACGGTTCCCTAATAAAGTGCTTCCAAATGAGCACTTGCTGTAGCTGCTCCAACCTAATGATTGTGAAAGCAAAGAGAAATGGCATCTGTGGCTTTAAAAGAGAAGCAAAGGTGATCTCTGCATTAGCCTGTAATCTACATTAGGAAGAAGACCTGAAGTCCCCTCAGGATACTGTATTTAAACCTGTACTCCTGTTGCAGTTATGCAAATTCTGCTTCTGTAAAGAAGATAAAGGCTAGCTTTTTTTGTTGTTGTTGTTTATTTTGCTGATATTTCCTCTAATATAAGTTATATATTGATGACCTGATGCATTTTGGGAGATAAGGTTGGTTTCCCATCTTATTTCTATGCAATAGTTTAGCATTTTATTCCAATCCAAATGTGGAAAAAAAATTTGTTGCAGAATTTGTTGCAGCATTTTAGTGCTACAGCCAGATAAATTACTATTACAGAGTATTCTGGCCCTTGTTCTAAGGAGCTGTCATCACCTCTTTTAATGGAAAATTATTAGCCTTTTTTATGCTTCCTAGTTTGCTCTTGCATGTGGTTTTGCCCTCTGCACTTCTCCAAAGGTAAAGACCTGCTGATCAGCTTCTAGGTGGGAGAAAAAAACCAAGGTTTAGCAGGCTTGGGGTTCCCTTAAAATAGAAGTAGAATAGCTTTGGAAACGTGCTTAGTCAACAGACCTTCTGAATAGAACAAAGACCTTAACTTCCAAATCTATAGGACAAGACATGAACAATAAAGGGTCTCTTGAGACCCATAGAGTGTATTCTGACATAGGTCTTACAAATGGATTTTGTATATTAGTTTATACAGTCATGTTATAGCAGAGAGATGGCCAAGAACAGGATATATAAATGAGATTTTTATGACCCAAATGTACATATGAAATGTAGGACAGACTGGATTCAAAATCAGTTCTGTATTGTGGGACCTGCCTTTAAAACTGGAATTGCAGTTTTTTTTCCATTGTGTGTCAGAGACAAAAGACTATATGGTGCTACAAAAAAATGATTATATCTAAGCCTCTACAAATTTAAATACATCTATTATATTTCACTCCCTTTCCAGACAGATTAGCAGAGACTATACTGCATGTGTTTGTCCTTTCCAACTGATAGACATCTTTCATAATTTTAACTGATCTACAAACATCTTTCTTAAAAGAAAAATGTCCATTAAAAGACAAATGTATCTGATTACTGCTGGTCTGGTGATGATGTATGGAAGTTTTTTTTTTTTCTCTGTACAAGGAGGGAGAGAGATGATTTTTCTTGAAATTTTCTGTCTCTATGGTTTTTTGCAAGTGCTACTTTATTGGTGGTTGGTTTTTAATTCAGCGGTGTGTTATAAAAGCTTGTCCCCTTAGAAGCCTTTCATCTACCCCTGGCTAATAACAATGACAGTGCACTGGGAGCTCATTTAACACGTGGGCTGGACTGCAAGCTGTGCCCTGCTCCTTCTGCTGGGAAAGCAGCTGCCAAGATGCCTTTTGAGACTCTTTGGGCTGACTTCTCCTCCATCCCAGCACTGCTGTACTTTGCAGCAGCTTCAGGACTACTCTCTGTTTGTAGATGGATATTCATGCATGATACCCACAAAAACCACAAGTTACAGAAAGAAATTTCTTCTGGTAGTCTCTGTCCAAACCCTAGCATGGTGCTGAGGAAGCAAGGCAGCACTTCTAAGTGAGATGGGTATTTGGGGCTTGAAGCTTGCACCTTGAGTCCTCATAATCTGTTGTCCCCACAACCAAATTCACCTTCCAGATATGCTGCTGTGAGAATTTGAGTAACTCAGTGTCATTAATTAAGTTATTGTAGAATTACTCCAGTGTAGCTGTGAACAAAATTAAGCCTCTAGTCTGTTCTGGGAAATTAGACAGATCTGTTTCTTTCTAAGAGGTTTCTAATACATTTCATTAGAAAATTATTTGATGAATGTCCTCTAGTCTTTGGGGATTGGTACAGTGTCTGAGTTTAAACACCCTGACAATTTGTTTCTGGCCAAAAGGAATGGAAGGCCAATTTCTGCATAGAACACTTCAATACTTTTAATCTTTCTTTTTTTTCTCCCAAAGTGTAGAATGCTTTGAAGGTGTCATAAATACATGGAATAGAAGATTCATTCCTAAGGACCTCAGAGTGCTCCAGCTTACTTGTCTAAATGAGCTTAGCTCAGTTGTTTGGAGCATGGTGCTAACAACACCCAGGTTGTGGTTTCCCCATATGGACCAGTCACTTTAGAGTTGGGCTAGATAATCCTTGTGGGTCCCTTCTAACTCAGAATATTCTGTGACCTGTGATCTTAAAGCTTAGCCTTGTCATGG
Organism: Chaetops frenatus; assembly: GCA_013400775.1. NCBI lineage: Eukaryota > Metazoa > Chordata > Aves > Passeriformes > Picathartidae > Chaetops > Chaetops frenatus. The sequence continues at coordinate 152,307 of VZTR01019376.1, read as the reverse complement.
TATTTCTTTGTGTCTGTGTCAGTTGTAATTTTTACCAGTAAACAGTCTGCAAGTGAGAAGCAGAGATTCAATTATACTTCTCTTAAACTGCATTAAAAAAAAAATCACCTAGGTGTTCTGCCATGACTTCACAGTTTCTAAGGTCCCAGAAAAACTTTATGCTAAGGCTGATGCAATGTTCTTGGCCAAAGAACAACTTATCTGAGTTCACTGGAAACCTGAAGGGAGGTGAATCCACCAAGGTCAGTGGCACAATTATATAATTTTTGCCTTGTGAATAAACAGATGTTCTATTTCATGAGTATTCACACCTATAGTATTGGACATTAGGTGGAGTATCCCAGTCTGCTGATGCATCTAAAAAAGGTTTGTTGCTGCCAAAGCCGGGGAAAACGTCTACATTCTGTTGGATGCAGTAATAAATGAAGAATATATGTCACTTTTGTTGATTTTTCAATCCTATTTCACTCATGTTGGGAATAGAGGAGTAGACCAGGGTCTTGGTTAAAATTGAAAACTTCTTCTGTTTTATTTTGGGGATTTTTAAAGGGTTTTTTACTTTTGTTTGTTTGTTTGTTTTAAGTATTAGTGGGATACTTTGGATTTTTGCAAACGTAAGTGAAATCTGACCAACTGGACTTCTGTTGCTTCCTCAAACTAGGACATTAAAGGATGTTAAAAATTAAAAATTCCGGCCATATACAGGAAACAAAACAACTAGTCATCCAAGAAGTAGGTCTTGAATTGTGCTTGGGGCCATTTTTTAGATACTATTACTGCATATTAATTAATTTTTTCTTCATCAGATTGATATGTCAGATTTTTCTGGTTTCTCCTGTTATTCTACACGACTCTGTTGATACAGAAAAAAAGCTATCCCTGTTTTGGCTGGTTATGTGCTGGTCTTTGTTTCTCTTACACTGTCTGAACAATGCTGAGCTATTGAAGTTTACCTGTAACTTCAGCTTAATGAATTCTCATTGCTTTGAACACATGAGCTATTTCCCTTTCTTGGCTATTTCCCTTATTACTTTTAAATCCTCTCTTCTGCCACTCTCTTCTCAGGTCTGTTTCTCTTTTCTTACAGGTGTGTCAGATAAACAGCTCTTCTTTCTTCACAAATACACACTTGACATTAAGTATGTTAATATTTGCCTGCCAGAGAAATGAGTGGAGGGGTGGAAGAGGATCAGGATAGGCAAGAAAGTTTGTGAATGAGCACATTTCTCAGTTTGTCTGTCCAGTCTTTGTCTTCTAGTCTAAACTGCATTGACTGTAATGTTGAGCATAACTTGTTGGCAGCACGAAGCATCATTTCAGCTGCACACAGAAATGCACCTGCCTGGCCTCTTTGGCTGCTGCCTTCCAGTGACAGGGACAGAGTAACAGTAAGAGAATAACAAGAGGAGTGTAAGTAAGTAAGTGGAGGATTCTTTGCCATGTGTGATTTTTAAATTGTTTTTTATTTCTTTCTCTCAAGATGCAAATGTTAGCCTGACAGTAGTCAAAGGGAAATGTCAAGAAAGGAAATGGAAAAGTTGAGAGTATTTATGTCCTGGTATGTCAATCTCTTATACACCCTGTATAAAACAAAAAGAGTTCAAGCCTATTACCTGAAGCCTTTAAATTGTATTAATAAATGTCAGTATAATCCAGCATGGTTAGAGCCTAACCACTCCTGTATGAATATCTTAGCTGTGTTAAACCTCTTCTTACAAGAAAAACCCCACCCTTTGCATTTTTTATGGAGGCACTTTGCCTGCCTCTGTGCCTTTGGTCTCTGTGGTGTTATTTATAATCACCAATAGCACCTGGATGGTTGTGTGCAAGACCTTCAACTTAATGTTCACAGTGAGCTTCATCAAACTAAGTGGACACACTGTGGTTATTGAAAAGGTTTTCTTAAAGCTTAATGAGGCTCAACAACAAATTCAAACTGGGGAATGACCTTTTTGCTTTGCCTTCCTTTGGAAAAGTAGGAAATGCAAAATGACAGTTTGTCCCACTACAACCTTTTTAGAAGTATGTCAGGGAGCAGCAGAAGGAAAAGAAAGTTAGAAGAAAAATATTAACATATGATATTCTGGATTATGGTAATTTAAAACATGTGTAATTGTTGAAGTCCCAGTCAAGTCTGTTTGCTTTTATGAAGGGACTGCTGGAGAGACAGGCAGATTAACAGACTGTGAATGGGACCCAAGGGTCACTCACTTGTAAAATCAAGAACAAAGAGGAAAATTCCTCAGATTCATCTTCTGTTCTGACCCACTTACTGTGTTGTTGCAAACAGATAGAGTGAAATAACTCTAAATGTGGTGTTTAAACCAGTTTTCCTAAGGAGAAATGAGTCCAACTTAAAGCCGGCCACAGCTAAGTGAATTATTTCCTTTTTTTGACTATGACAGTTATCTTGAAATAGCTCTTTGATGAAATCCCCTCCTCTTTCAAGTCCTTGGAAAAACTCCTACGATGAGATTAATTTCATCTAAGTTTAGACATCTCTAGTGTAAACTTCTATATCCGAGCTCCACATCCTCGCCTCTCTTTATAGCTGGTGGAGAGAAACAGGGCCTTCTAGGGTGTGATTCATCTGCTTTGTTTCACAGGGCTACTTTAGAAGGGAGAAATTCAACACTTCCAATACCTGCCTCTCTCTCTCTCTCAGCTTTAAAGAGATACTAAACTTTGGTGGCATCATACTCATCTTGTCAGGGGAAGCCCACCTGTTGTGACTTAGGAGAGAAATTGGATCTCCAGGTTTTTCACTTGGGAAGACATCACTGGCTGTATGTAGGAAAGGCTGAAGATTTCAGATTGGCAGTATATTTTGGTTATAGTCTCAGCTGCTTTCACACCTCTGCTTGTAATCTCAGTGCTCTGGTGTGTGCAAAATACGTTGAACTGTAGAAACAAGGTGTTTAAGCTTACTCTCAAAGCTACTGCTCTTGTGTACCTACAGCATCTTCATTGCTTTTCCTAAAGCCACAGGTAAATGCTCTGAGACAGTTAACTCAGTCATTCACCCCAAAACATTCTGGGAAACCTTTAGGAATCCATTCAGAGGAGTGCTAAAAGACAGTAAATTAGCCTGGTATCTCTTCTCTTCTTGGACAAGTAGTCTTTCCATTCCTAGCTTAAGGTAATGATGAACCTAAGGGGAAATAGGCTCAGACCACAATGAAAAATGGAAAATTTAAGAAATCATCAATGTGCAATTGCTACATGGAGATCAAGACTAACACTGAAAGCATGCGTAACAGCAGTCAGGATGTAGCAGCTCTTCTGCTTAGCTTTATCACAGCACCTTGTGAAACAGATTTGATCACTTAAAGGTGGGAAATAGGAGTTGGACTTTTTGGGGGGTTTTAAGACAATAAAAGAGACATGCTAGGTTAATACTGAAAGTGCTGTTTAAGTACTTTCACTCTTGTGCTTAGAATATCCTTTTTTAGAATATGTTGCTTAGCTAAGGCTGTCTGTGCGGGGATAGAGTAAAATCAAAGTAAAAATCTCTTGTGATTTAAAATGGTCTGGTGTGTTGTGGCTTGCCATTACATATGGTGAGGGGTTTGTCTGACATAATTGCATAATGCACTGGAATTTCTCTGCTGGGGAGTGGGTATGTAGCAGAGCCCTTTGTTTCCTTGCAGCCCTTACTGGCCAGCTGTCTGAGTATGATGTTGGTCTCTCTGCCATGATGGTCACCTGGGCACTGGAGAGCTGAGATTAGAGCTGGAAATGACTGCTTTGGTCAATGGGCCATCTCCTCGTTTTGCTGAGTGTAACTCAGCATAGCTTGGCATGGCAGTTCTTATGTGATGACTGACACTCTGGCCTGCTGGTTTCTTAGATAGTTTATTTTTCTGGGCATTAAGAAGTGGGGGTGTGGACTTAAAGGAGCAGTTGTTGTATCTGAAGTGTGTGTGTGGAACGTTTCATGTCTTTAAGGACTTGATGTGTGGGTGAGAAAGGAAATCAGAGCCTTGAAAAGATCTTAACAAGACTGAGACTGTGGGAGGAAAGCAGGAGAGAAGTTGGCAAATGATGAAGGAAGAGAGAGTACTTAAGTTGTCTGCAACTCCTTGGAACCTCAGGGGTGGAGGGTTGTTCTGTCCATTTAAATCCAGAATAACATAGCCACACCACTGCCACCACTCTCTCCTCAGACTTCAAAAAAACCAAACGAAAAAAACCCACCAACAAATGATAAACAACCAAGAAGGGTTCATGTCTTCCATCTGTTTGCAAGGGAGTAAAAGAATAAACTAGCTTTTTTCTTTTTTTCAAATTTGCATAACTAGTTGCCTTTTTGGGGGTACCTAACTGTAAAATATTTCAGCCTTTTAAAAAAAATTAAATTGTGCTTAGCTGTTCTATATTAAGTGCTTTAGGACTTTCTTAAGATGAATTGTGTTACAGCACTGGAAGACACTGTGTTGTCAGTACCCTGTGTGATACCATTGTGTCCCTTCAGTTCTGTCAGTCTTCCTCTTTCTTTGCCCCCTTTTTCTCCCAGTAAAAAACATCTACTTGAGATTTTGCTTCAGTGTTGTTACTTGGCAGTTTATTTCCTGTAATTAACACATCTGTATGTACCTGATCTAAAGGCAAGTGAAGATGAGGGAATGTTTTCCCTTTAGATAAGTGGATTCAGATATGACCCTCAACAGATGATTATCAAATGCTGAAATTCACATCTGAATAAAGAGGGCTCTGTGTGTGTCTCTGTTCATAGTAGAAATGCTTTCTTTAGCCTAAGGGATAGCAGTCAATACTGAAAGTGAGATGAAAACTGAATTTTTGCAGAACAGA
>VZTR01019376.1:108277-138307 GCA_013400775.1 Chaetops frenatus | reverse complement strand
TGCATGGATGTTCCTTCACTGGGAGAGATTCAGACTACTTTTATTTTCAAGATTTTGCAGTCTGCTGAGTTATAATAACAAAAGGAATTGAAGTAAAACTCCAGCATGCTGATTTCAGTAGAGTGTAGTCACTTGCATAATATGGCAATGTTTGCCTCTAATCAGTTGTAATTCAGCTCCAGTTTGTAGTAACTGAATATTATTTCAGTTGATGGAGATTTAGGTGGATGCTTACATCACCACCTAAATCTCCATCAACTGAAATCATCTTCAGTTCTATATAGATAATTCTTCCATGTGTAATAAATTTTTTCGATCTAGTTGGTAGTTCCACAAGAGAAACTGGCAGGAGCACTCCTGCATCTTCTCACCTTTGTAAGGCTGTATTTCCAGGCATGAGTTAAGCCATGTTGATAACCTAAGTAAGCTGTTGCATGTGTTGTGGTTTTTTTGTTTGTTTGTTTATTGGTTTTGTTTGTTTTAAAATTTATTTTATCTATAAGAATGAACCCTGGGAAAATTGGCAGATGTAAAATTATTTAGTTGAATCTAGATCAGAGACTGTAGGACACTTCTAAAGGACTTAATGCACAATGATATATGAAATTTATTGAAGATGAATGCATAGTAATAAGAACTGGGATGGAAAATTTTTGCTACTTGTCTGCCTAAAAATTGTACTGTTTGCCTGACTGTTCTATAAAATAACTGTATCAACTAAAGAAAGAAACCCAGCCATCAATACTAGAAAACATCTGCTCACTGCACAGCTTCAATCAAAAGACGGGTTTTGGTACATGAGGAAAAAATAAAGAATAATATGGAAAATACAGTAATGCCATTATGTAAATGATGCTGGTTCATCAAGTGGGTGACACTATCTCAGACAGGGTATTACAGATTTACCAGGAGCTCAGAGTGAGGCAAGAAGAATGATCAGGCACATGGGAAAACTCTCATATGAGGAGAGATTGAAAAGACTGGGATTGCTACCTTTGAGAGGAGATGAATAAAAAATAATGATAAGACTCTAAAATTCATTATTTTGCATAGGGAAGGCAGTTTGGGAAGAGTTTTTCTCTCTTTCTCATGATACAAGAACAGAGGAACATTATAGAAAGATAGCTGATAAATAATAATTTTTCACCTGATGTGCAATTAGGTAATGGACTTCTTTGCTCTGGGAAGTTGCTAAGGGATTTAATGAGTTTTAGGAAAAGGTCTGGCGATTAATATGAATCAGAATATTCTGTGTTGTTATGATCTATTTTAAAAAAAACTACTAAAAGAGAACTGAAATTATATGCTTTAAGTTTGCACTCTAATTGCTAGGAGACATTGCAAGGACACTTTCCTGGGGGATGAGTTATCCCAGATCTGCCTAGTGCAGAGGGGTTTTTTGCATTTTCTGCTGACACATCACATTCTGCTTATAGTTCTAGATGAAACTAGATTTGAGCCCATGTGGCAATTTCTGTGTTCCTGGTTGTTCCATTGTCAGGCTGTTTCAATGGCTGTTGATGCCAGCTCAAATTTACAGCCATATTATGTTGTGCGAGTTACTTGTGGCATGAACTGTCCCTTTGTTTGGAACTTCTTCAGCATTTACAAGACAGTAGGTCATGGTCTATGAGCACAGTTATAAGCACAGTGGTAATACAAAAAACGAATAGTAATTGTCCATGTGAACATTTAGAAAACATCCCCCAACTACAGAAATAAATTACTCCTGGTAGTAGCAGCTATGCATCATGTATGGAATTATTATTGTAATTGTCACGCCTTCCCCTCTGTGCAGAAAGGAGCTTGTGGCAGGAGAGAAGATATTAGCGAGAAAAACATTTCCCCTTGAAAACCAGTGTTAAACTCCACCTTGAGGTCTTCACTCAAATAATGTTTGTTATTTCTGCCTAATCCCAAACTGGCAGGACTTCACACCCCAAAACCTGCTTTACAGTCTCAGCTCAGCATTTGAGTTAGTCAAGAAAAATGGAGTGCCTTTGGCCTCTGGAGACTTTCACAACCATATCCTTCCTGTGATACTCTTGTAGCAGTTAACCACACTACTACAGAGTGCCCCAGAGAGAACACAGTCTGTGCAAAAGTTGTCCATTTACTGTTCGGTTGTTGAAAAGCAGCCTGTAGACTGCATACACACACAACTCTGTGCACATGTAAGTTTGTGTGTATATAACCACAAATATATGTACCTGAATATATAGTTAAGTGCATACACATCCTAAAACTTTTCAAAGGAGATTGACTACCTCCTGCTGTTGGAAATTCTTCTGGGGAACTCAGCACACCAGTGTGTGGTCCCAAAAGGAAGCGCTGAAAAACTTGGCAATCCCATGAGGTTAATAAAGTTCACTGTTGCTTAAATTAGATCTGTGTAATTCACTGCATCTCTAGCGGAAATTAAATTTGTGCTTAAAACTAAAGAGCAAGCTAGCCAGGTTCAGGAGCATGTTTGAGATGCAAAATACATTAGGCCTGTTGCAAGTTGGTTGTATCTTCCAGTGCCTTGAACTCTTCAGATGAAAGTACTCTCTGATACAAGGACTTACTTGTGGTATTATGCATGCCATTTGTGATTGGAACTCCTTGTATTTTTACTATTTTATTTTTATTCTTTCCTATCAGCTCTTCCAAGAAAAAAAGAGGAGAAAAACTGGGGAAATTTGTTCAGTCTGTTCAACCCTTATGGCAGACTAATGAGATACTAACCATCAAGCCGCCTCCTTTATGCAGATATTTATCTGCATTGACAAGCCAGTTTGCTGCACTGCTTTGATTCTTACGAGTATACAAGAGAGAATCAAATGGGGTTGTTAACACAGCCTGTAAGAAGGCATCAAAATTTCCATTTTTCTGACATAAGCCTGTGTTTTCGTTGTTTTTCTGCAAACAGTGTATGAGGTTTCTGCTGTGCTCTGAAATGGATGTGCAAGATGGCTGAAGGATTATTGTTTTTCCCCCTCCCTTGGAAATGACTATGTGGCGCTTTCCATAGATACTTAGCATGGAAGAGCAGCTGCAGTTTCTCATCAGATGTCATTATTAAAAATATAAAAACATTATGGGTTCTAAGTATGGGCAGATTTTTTTGTGAGGGTGCTACTCCCTAGTAGATTGCACTAGGAAGCTGGAGATGAAGCTACTGTATGCAGACAAATCCATATTGTTGCTGTCTGCATGCTTGCTGTGAAACTGCTCTACAGCTATACAGTTTGAAAGCAGAATCTCATGAAAGTAAAATCAGCATAAAAGTCAGGTTTAGACTTCTATATTCATATTTATGAATTTGAAAAACCTCCGCCATGATCTTATCTGGAGCTGTGGTAGCAGTTGACAACAAATGTGCCCTTGAGAAAACTGTACAGTAATGCAATGGAATAGTGGATATTCCTTCCTAGTACTAGTTGCTTGCATTGATGTTGTTATTAATAACAACAGTGATAATTATTTTTAGAAGCTTGGGTGCCACAAAAGGTTTCTGCTGGCCTGCAACTATTGCTCAGCCAACTGGTTTTGTGTTTGTAATAACTACTTTGTGATGGGTTTACCTTCTCTGTTAACAATGCAGGGTGACTCTATTCTCCCAGACTGTTGGGTTTATGGGCTGATGAAAATTCAAGGTAATTACATTTGTTCTTCTGAAGTACTCAGTTTATTTCACTACTGCTGTACAAGCCACTAGCTCGCATTCATTTCTCAAACACAGAGTCCCCAATTTTCCTCATTAGGTTTTTCTGTAAACTCATGACCATTCTAAATAAAATTCAGTCTTTTTTAATATACTGAAGTAAACTGAAGAAGTAAAAATTCCTCTTGTCCCTTTTCGTTATCAAGATAAAAAATTTCAGGTTTTTTGGAATTACAAATACCCTGTTTAGGCTTTTGAGGTGGTCAGTTAGAGATGCCTTGGAGCATGCTATGATGTTTGACAAGATTAGGTAAAAGAAGTTAGTTCTTTTATTTTCTCAGATAGCAATCTCTACTGTTACCTGAAAAATGTCTTAATATGAAACTTGACACAGAGGAGTGACTGAAGACTAACAGGCTGAACATGCCACAAAGAAGATACTCCGTAGCAAGTGTAAATATAGCAGTGTAAAAATAAGAAAATATGATAAGTCTCATTTTGATTCAACCTATATGTATAAAATTTTAATACCATTTAAAAGACACAGCATTTAGGTTTATGAGGTGACTTCTCCAGTCTTTGGGCAGAAAGCCATTAAATTCAGGGCCTGAAGACTGGGTAATTTAGACTAGACCACGACTAAGCAGAGAGGGTTTTGGGGGTATAATAGAGACAAGGTAGCAGTTGGGAAAGAGGAACATTTCTATAATACTTATAACAGTATTTCTTATACTAATAACTGGGAGTCCTAGTGAATAGATTATGAAACCTGCTTTCCTATGGGAATTTCATTCATTGAAGGTGTTCAACTGATTAAGTAAACTGCCCAGAGTGCCAACTATAAAGGTAGACTTAAATTTTCCATATTTACAGTACTTGGAAATCAAAGCCAGCCTGATCTTTATGGCAACCCCTGTTACAAAGTCCAAGTATCTACATTGTTTAAAGGGCTTGTATCTTATTGTTTAAATAGCCTTTTGATAAGGAAGAATATAATAGTGTTGATGATTGCCTTCAGATTTGCCTATCAGGATGGGCTTTCAGGCTGTAGTCCTGAGTGTTTCTTTTTTCTTTGTACCCATATTGTTAATAAATGAAGCACATGGGTCTTTGAACTTCCAACAGGCACAAATGCCTGTGTGTCTGTAAGCCTGGGGTCACGTGTTCATGTCTGTGTGTAGCATTTTGGTTTGGGTTTGTGTTTCTTTTTCAATGGAAGTGGTTTCTGAATGGAGCATTTGATCAAGGGTTTTCAAATTAGACTTCTGTAATTCAGATGTAATTAAAAATATTGGTCAGGCAGAGAGGAAGTCATACAAGTAGAGGGGGAAAAAGGACAGAGAGGAATGAAATGAGCGAAGTAGGAGGACTTAATATGTGAATAACATAGTAAGAAAAGTAACTAAGAGGAGGAAGAGCAGGAACTGAGAAAATGAAGATGCGAGAAACTGGGAGGTGATTATTTGCAGAGATTATTTTATTTGAAGAGTTACTAATCCCAGTGCTCTGAGTCGTTACTTGTTTGGCAGCATAGTGACATTTTTGTTGAGAAGGAAGAGCACGGCATAAGTTTTCCAGGATGGATGCAAGGATTTGTTTTGTTATCCAAATACAAATAAATCTGAAGCTTATGGGGATCAAGGAATATTATATGTTGCTTCCGCTGGGAATTGCCCTTTGGTTCCTTGTTGTAGTTCCCACCTGAACAAAATCTTCACGGATGTCTTTGCATTGCTACGAGGGGAGCAGCAGCATCACCCTGCTGTTGCCTGCTCAGGTTTTGCTACCAGCTTCAGCAGCAGGTCTGCTGCCCTCCTTTTATACTTCTAGGGAAGATGGATCAGTCTGTGGTGGGAAAGGGAACTGACAGGTGCATGGGGTTACTCTGTGTGACAGCATTTGACATCTCAAAAACAAGAGAATAGACCTTGTTTCAGATTGGACTCTAAATAAACTCTGACTCTGGGATCAGGGCTGCAGGATCTGCAGAGTTGTTGGTTGAGTTCACTGTTACCAGAACATATTTTGTCTGACCTGCATCGGCCCTTGAAAGTGGAAAGTCTGCGCTTGATAATGATGACTTTATTTTCACTGGTCCTTCAATAATTGGGCTTTAAAACTGGGTACAATTTCTTGATTATAAAGTAGAAAATATTAACTTAATACACTGGTGCATTAGGAGGAGCACCTTCAAACAGTGACCTCCACTTTTTTTATAATCTGTAAAGTGTAGGGCACACCTGTATCATGGTGAGCATGAAGTACCACTGCAACAGGACTCGCTCCACTTGGCTTGTTCACTTCTGGGGCTATATAGGACACATACTGCAACATATTTCCGTGAAAATATGGCTTGTAATATTATGTGGCTCATATAATCAGGAAATTTGAGCATTATGGAGCATTTTGTATTTGTCTTTGAATTTCTATAGACATGAATACTTCTGATGCTTTGAAATAAATCTAATGAGGAGAAGAAGAAAAATGCTGGGATCAATGTTGGTGGCTGTTACTAAGAGTAAATAAAAGTACAAGCATTAATTCATCTTTTTCTTATAAACCAAAGATATTCTTCTAGCCACTTAGTTATGAACATGCTTCTTTCTCTTTGATAAAAGTACTTCTTTTAAAGGGAGCCATTAATTGTCCAGTAAAATATATGTTAGAGATTAGGTTTTCTAACCCCACACAGTTACAAGCATCTTTGCCCAAAATCTTGGTGCAAAGAGATATTAGCAGTTATTTTTATTTCTTAGCAGTCCTTTAACAGTTGTTCTTCAGAAGGATTTTACTCAGGATTCAAGATTATTTTTGAAAAGAGAGGGGACGTATACCTGCCAACATTTCTCCTCTCTGAAAAAAATGTGTAGGAAAGACATAAAGATACCACTTCTATCTTGCACTGGAGAACTTTCTGGAAAGGTGACAGGCTGGAAACATGGTAGTTAATTTTTCTCCAATAAAAAGGGAGGCTTTGGAATTGACTGACTTGCATGTGATGTTGCTTTATTCCTCCCCCTTTTTTTTTTCTTTTTAATTTTTTTTGCAGCCTCTCCCAACCCTCGCCCCCACCCCCCCAACATGAGATGGCTCTGTGGGATAATGAGCCTGCCCAGTTTGGGATCTGAACACAATCTCACTCGCTCTCATGTTGTTTGGCACTTGAACAGAAGTGACAGGCTTTGGTTCCTTTATCAAATAACTCAGTGTATCTATTTTTGTAAGCCGTGTCATTGGCTGAAAAATGCAGGTCCCTCTACAATTATGGGGCATGACCGGGAGCAACAGAGGCAGCCGGGCTTCTCTTGGACTCCTACCAGTTAATTGAAATTCTACTCCAGCCAGTTGAGATGGGAAGTGATATGAAGATGTGGAAAAACCTGAGTTGAATTTATTTTCCTTCTCTCTCTTTTCCCCCTCCTTTTTCTTTTTTTTCCCTATCTTTTTCTTTTTTTGTTTGTTTTGTTTTGTTTTGTTTTTTTTAATGAGAAAAGGAAAAGACAATTATTTGTGTTTATTAACAGAGCTTAATACAAGTCCTAAGGGACAGACCACAAAAGAGTGGGGGCTCACATGCATTGCTAGTTTTGGTTTCTCTTGCATTTTCTAAATGAAGAGAGAGAAAAAAATTTGCATGCTTTCACCATGTTGACAAGTATCTGTAGCTTAGTGTGCTAAATATAACCAGGAAATATCTATATGAACTATATAAGCATTAGTATTGTGGCATTGTAGTCTGTTTTTGGTATACCTGCCCACTAGCGTTTGCCTGACATAACTTTTGCTTACCTCTAAGAATTTTTAGAGACAAGCACTAATTCTACTTGGTTTTAATTCTTTCTTGGTGAACAAGTGCTCAGTATTCTTTTGCTGTTGAGGCTTTTGTCCATAGGGCCTAGGACATGATAGATTGGTAACAGTAAGGCCAAAAAATTGCTTTCAGGCTTACCTTGAGCAGCAAAACGTTTTTTCCATTGCCCCCATCATGTGAGCCCTTGCCATTGGAGATGTTGGTTGTCTTACTCAGCCCCACTCACTTGGATTACCTTTTGGTCAGAAGAAACTTTTTCTTCTTACTTGGTAAGAATACGTGTGTGCATTTGTTTGAAAGTCAGGACTTCATAATTCATGCCAGACTCAACAGATTTAAGGGAAGTGAGAAGAGAGTTAAAATCTACTGTATACAAGTGCATTAGAGATATTACCTCTATATTTTCACAAATACCCTTGTAAACACATGCTGTAATTTTCCAAAATATGCAAGCTGACAAAATATGCCCACCATTGTGTATCAGATAAGGGTGTGGTAGCATTAGAAAGCATATGGGATAAATTTCTTTTCATTTTTTTCATGGAGGAATAGGATAAGAGGCATTTGACAGAAGGTATTGTGAAATTTTCTTCAGCACTAGGATTAGGTATTGGTGTCTTTTTGTGTTGTTGGGTTCTATTGGCTGTTGGTGCTATAAATTTGAACCCATGAAGTGATGGCAACCTTTGCTTCTACAAACACTAATGAAAGTTTAAGGTGATTAATATTCCTTTGACTCGAGCCTTTGTATAAAACCCCTCAATTGTTATAAACACATGTGCCGTTATGGGCTTAATCCAGAATGAATGATTTTCCAGCACAATTAGGTAAATCTCCAAGTTATCAGTTCACCTCGCTGATTAAGCTCATTGAAATACCCTTGTGCACTAACTTGGAAATAGTTTGACTTTGCTAATATTGAAAAATAAGCATGAAATGGCATAAGCAATAAATAAATACGCCTTAGGCTTTGGCCACAATTTAAGGAGGAAAAATCTTTGGGAAAAGGCTGGAAGCATGATATTAACTGGGTTTGGTTTGATATTTGGACAAAGAAATCACTGCTCTGAGCTGAGCAGAGAGATAAGCGCCTTGACTTGCAATAGATTAAGAGCCCTGCATTGGTTAGAACAAACCATGTTTGAGACTCTCCCCAAGTGCCGCCACGTTTAGATTTAAGATTAACTGCAGCAGAATGGTGGAGCGGCTGTTTGTTTTATGAAACAATCACTAATGACATTAAACAGACGGTGCCCCTTCCAACACGATTGTTCATTTGCGATAAACTGAGAGAAGCCCACAAGAGATTGGAAAAGAAAACTCTTAAGTGCTTCGTTTTCAGGCTCTTGCAATGTCCTATTGGAGGTGACAATTGGTGAAAGAGAAGAAGAATCTATCTCCTAACATATTTAGAAATTTTCTTTTTTTATTATTTTTGTAGGGGGGTGGGTTGGCAACAACAAAACAAATGATTTGTAAATATTAGCTTTACTCTATACCAAGGAACTGCATGGTAATAATATTACGACAAGGTTTTCTATGCAGATTTTTTCTAATTCTCTCCCTCCCCTTGCTTCTGTCAGTGTGAAGCCCACACTAAGCATTAACAGTATTAAAAAGAGTGTTATCTATTAGTTCAATTAGACATCAGACATTTACTTTCCAATGTATTTGAAGACTGATTTGATTTGGGTCCAATCATTTAAAAATAAGAGAGCAGAGCTGTGTACAGAGCTGTGTACAGATATCTGTAGCTCTGAAGTCTTAATTGCAAATTCAGATAAGGATTAGAAGGGGCTGTATCTCTGTAGACCAAAGGTATTTGCTAATACCTGAGATATAAAAGTGGTTAAATTCAATATTTACTAATTTAGGGTTTCCACTTTGGATTTTGATTAAGCTTTTTGGTTGAAAACCCCACGTTATTAAGCTGTGATGAGGGAAAAAGCAACTCTTTCATAAGCCTCGTTTTAACGCTTTATTTCAAATTATTTGGGACCTTCTAAAAGCTGCTGCAGTACTTCATTTAGGATAAAAAACCCACAGCAAAACAAAGAAAAACATTGTCCCAGGCTTGTTGTAGCATTAAGCTTTTGTTTTGTACACAAAGAAATATATTAATAAAAAGTGGTTTTAAATGCTTATTACTGAGATGGCTTGTTTTGAAACACAGGCTTTTTCACAGCAGTTTTTACACTTCATTGTGTACTATGAAAGACATGCTAAGTAGAGGTTGTCAGGTTCCCATCTGAAGTAGACTACTGCTGGGGAATGGAGCTATTTATGATGCCACTCAAGCAGGACTAATCTAGACTAGATCTCTTATAAATAACCAGCCAAGAAAAATACCAAATCATTCTCTCCTTCTGATTGAAGCAGGCAGAATTGCTGTTTTAAAGAGCAAGAGATGCTCCTTATGAAGACATATTGCAAGAATTAGTGAATCCCCTGAATGTAGTTGCCCAGCAAACCTCAGCCTTCTGGAGGAATCAAGACATCAGTTTCATGTAGAGGAGATTTTTGAGAGTTGTGCTTTTTTTTTCAGGCTATCATTTGACAAACAGGTGCTCTCTGGTTGGGTGTTTATGTTATTGACTCCGACTGTTGTAAATCTCCTGTAGTAAAACTTCACACTGTATGTATGTATGTTCTAATTTGCTGCACGTGGTCTCCCCACATAGTGTAAATGCTGATTTATGAACCCTGCCTTCTCCAGCCAGGGTTCCTGAGATCACATCCTCCTAGGACGGGATGGGCTAAAACTGCCTTTTATGTTTAAGACATGTTTTGGCAACATAGTGCTCAGCCTTCCAGTCCTTATTTACATGACTAGTCCTTCTTATGAATAATTGAACTTCTGTATATTGCTTATGGAAAGGAAAAAAGACAAACCACTTCAAAGTCATGTCCTCCCATTAGGAAATAAGTTCCTGCTTAAAAGAAAGGATATTCATAATTTTTGGAGGCTAGAGTGCCTTTTCTACGTTTATGCTTAGGCATCAGGAGTACTGATTATTTTTAAAATAATAATTGTGCATTATTGACATGAAGGACTGAGAGGGTAAGTAGGAGAATACTTCTGGCTCCAACTATATGCTCAGCAATTTGCTGATTAACTTGCCTCTTGTTTTGAAAAGTAGCGATTGCTTTAGGGACTCATAAAACGTGGAAGTGCCGCGAGTCTCCCTGGTACAGAGTGCAGCCAGCACTGGCACTGGAGTCACTCACAGTGCGCCTTTGCCATGCCAGCATCTACGCTCTCTGCTCTTCTGGAGGGAAAACCCTCAGTGAGGAGTAATCGCTGAAAGAATAACCATCCCTCATGCTGTTAAGGAGTAAGTGAGGTTCAGTGCTCACCTGGTTTTAAGGCTCGAAAAGTTTTGTCAAGTTAACTTCTGTTTCCATCATCTTGGATTTCGTGTCTTGCAAATTTCAGATTGGCTATTAGTATAGTTCGTTTTATTAAAGAACCCCTTCAGAGATCAAATAATTAGTTATAGAAAAACGTGAAGGATGATTGCTAAGAAAATGCACAAAACAGCATCTGTAGTATTTACTACAATAACAGTTATAGGTAAATCTTTGTACGAGATTAAGTATCCGAATTCATTCCATAAAGATGACTTTAAAGTTCTGAGAAAATCATTATGTGGATGATATATTAATGTTTTCTGGGACTTTGGATGTTTTCTGGAAGTTGCTAGTGTCTAAACAGTTGTGCATATAACTGTAGTTTAGATGTTTCCTAATACATCTTTAAGCCATGTTGGTTAGTGTTCCTAGCGGGTCAATAGTAAAAGGAAAATAATAAAGATGATCTTTCTGGAATTGTTGCTTGATAAAGGTATTTTCTTGTATTATCTGTCTCTAGATTAATTTTGTGCTGGTGCAAGTCTGTTCTAACTCCATTGAAGCAAATCCTTTTGAGTTTGAAGTTGGTGGTGTAACTACCAATAACATTTGGCCCAGTGTAGTCATAAGCATCCATCAAATAAAAACCGTGGACTAAGAATCAGTAAATTCTCATACCTGTATTGAGGTGCATACACTACTGTCTGATGTGGAGAACAAAAGGAAAATAATGTTGACACTGTTACTGAAGAGACTGGACAATCAGTATTTTGACATAGTGGACAACACCTTGGGGAAAACATAAGAGTGAGGCCAAGTAGTAGAAACAAATGACACCATGTGTCCTTCAAAATATTTGGAGTCTACGGTTTCAGGATCTATCAGTTTTGTGATAAACTTTCCTTTAAAGAATACTTAGGGGAAAGAGGAGTGCTAAAGGAGGCATAGATTCTGACCTAGCTAAAGACTGAGCCATGTCTGTGAGACAGCAATGTGTGACATCCAGGGTGATAGCAGGGGTAGTGCTCATTGCTGAGCTGCTGAAGGCTTGGCAGGGAAAATAGACAAGTGATAGTAACTTGAATCTTTATGCAATTTCTTTTTTGTTTGTTTGACTAACATTTGTATAGAACTTCTCTGATAAAACAGCAATGAGTTGAACAAAATGGTTCCTTAAAATAGAGCCCATCAAAGGTTCCTGTCTTCATCCTACTTTTAAATGTTTCTTTATTTTCTGGTACTCTACATGTGTATTATCTGTCTGTTTATTTTTATGCCTTTTGGCCTACTGCAGTTTTGTTGTATACAGAATGCCTTAGGGTCCATGGCTCTGTCCCTTGTTTACATTTTTAGCATAGAAATAAGCAAGAATTTGTCTGTCTCTCCAATGCCAGAATATGCTCTCTTTTGAGTTGGGCAGCATCACAGATACTCTTTGTGTCTGGCTCTTGTCTCTCAAGACAAGTCAGTAAGATACAATTGAGTGTCATCAGTATGATAGCTCTTAATATAATATGCTGATTTAGAATGGTAATCCTTCATAGCAAGCTTGTATTTTACCTGTTAGTTTGCAATGTCTCTTATGACTGCCTGAAATAAATGGAGAAATATGCAAAGGCCAGTCTCTTCAGTGGCACAAAAAAATAAAGATACAAAAGGCAGAATGCTTGTGTTAAGGTCATATTTTAAAAGAAAAAACAAAGAAAAACAAACAAACCGAACAACACAAACCCCTTTGAAGTTAGGGAATAATCTTTTGACGTCAGAAAACTCCAATGAGGATTGCTTGAATACTGTGTAGGCTTTTGACCTTTACAGTATAGTCAAATAAAGAACATCTAGTACTTGCATTGGCTATTCAGATCTGTGACCAAAAAGTCTCTAAACGTTCCAGATTGGAAGGTGGCAACTCATTATATTTCAGGCTGATTTGGGATAGAAATTTGAGTCATTTTCGCTAGTTGTGCATGCCTTGCCTTTGTGGTGGAAGTAACTTTAGTCCAGCTTTCAGATTTGAGCCTAGCTATTAACATGGTGTTCAAGTTGTATCATTTGACTTGGACAAGATGCTAATATCTAAAGATCTGCTAGAGATCTTGGTAGCTTTGAAAAGCTGATCCACTTCTTCTAAAATTGAGGAGTCAGAAATGAAGCCATGTAATTCATGAAGACTTTGCTGTCTGCAGTGTGAACTTGTTTCGGTTTTCATTAACAATAAGTGCTGAAATTACTGCATCAGAGTATTAGTATTTCTTATGTTTCTCCATATAAGTTACTCTGTACTAATCACAGTGCATTAACCAATTTTTCACAATATTAGCAAAAATCTGTTAGTTGGTGTCTGGTATTTAAGTCTCTCTTGCCAGAGTTTCAATCTCCAAGGCTGAGATATAAATCTGTTTCTTTGAATAGCAATGAGATACACTGGTAAGCATTAAAAAAAAAGGTAGACAGTGTTCAGCTACTAGTATTTCTAACAAAATTTTTGTCTTCTTGAGATTTTTTTCTGAGGGAAGAGGCTGAATTGTTTTCTAAATGAGTGTTTCTAGTGCTTGTAGAGAAAAGGTAGTTTAAGGTGCAGAAATATTCTAAAATACTCGCTCTGCATCTGTCTTTTACTGAAAGTACCACTTGCAGCAGTTGCATCTTTCCAGAGCTAAGATGCTTAAAATGCTACAGTGGTGTAAGATGCCCTGATAAGCCCTTCTAACTTAGAGCTTTCAGGTGGTGCACCCAGGATCTCCCAGTTACTGATGTCACTAGCCAATATTTCTCCATTAGATTGCTGGGAACACAGGTAACACACGTTAAGCATCCTTCAGCTTCCCCATTTATCAGTGGAATTGCTTTGCCTTGAACTACGGTACACAGCTATAGGTAAACAGAGAAGAATGTGGTGAGAAAGTACACAGGAGAAGGATTTATAGGAGGAAAAGTTGTGTCTGCTTTGTTCAACGAACAAAAGAAAATAAAGCTTTGAAAGGCTGCAAGTATTAGCGCGTTATTATCACATCCTACTTTCTGCAGGCGAAAAAAAAAATAAAGAGGAAGTTTAAAGGACAAAAAGAACTTTTCTGAGAGACAGAAATCCTCTCTCTACTATCTACGTATTTAGCATAGATGATGTGGTTTGTGTGCTACAAGTACCACGGCTATTTTGTCTGTCTGGCGCGTGATGCGTTTGCCAGATTAGAAACATTAGTGCCCTCTATTGTTCAACAGAGAACTGCAAATATTTTTACAGATTATGATCGTTATTATCGTTCTTGATATCAAACAGATTTTAACAAAACCCACACACAATATAAAGGCATACTTCTGTAAGCTAAACTGCTTCAAGAGGAGTGCATATGATTTTTTCACTCTATTAACATTCTGCTACAACTTTTTCTGCTTTATGAAATGCAATAAAATAAATTATAACCCTCACTAGGGGAGAATGTCTTGAAATAACTATAGAAATAGATATTCTTTTTGCTCACATATTTGTTGACAAGTTCACTTCTTTTTATAGAAGTGTATTTTTTTAGTAGCAGAGATATTTTTAATCAAGCCATTCTTGAGTGTCAGAAAGTGTTTTGAAATAAATATTGCCTATTTTTTTTCCTCAAAATTACACTTTATTTGAAGAAATTGGACTTTTATTATTTTTATATCCTAGCAGAAATATGAGAGAGTGCAACTTTTTGTAAGAACAATAGAAAAATAATGTGGCCAAACTGCAGTTTGGTTTTTTTCTGGTTTGTTTTTTTTTTTACTACATTAAAGTGAACTGCAAGAATGACAACTTCATTCAAGCAGATCATTTGGAATTACATTAAACAGCTGCTATTAAACAGCTGACAACAAAGGAGACCATTTTGATCTCGACAGCAGAGAGACTCGAGCAGCATGCTCCCTCAGTGATGCTATGAAGAACACATTGTGCTCTTGTATACCAACACGCAGTGTACTCCCCACTGTGCTTGTTGCCAAACACTGTTTTTTCAAATCACTTTGTATTCAGTCAGGGATCCGGGAAGTCCAAATCCAGCCAGACAAATGCAGAACAGCTTAGTTGAAGCAGCTTTAACAGGTGCCATCAGCACAGACTTGTCGAACCAGAGAGACAAGGCAAACAGCTATGGAGTGCTGGTCAATAGGGTGTGGATTTGCCCCACTGCACATGATGGCACAGGGTGCTAAATAGCTTTGTTGGCACAGAGGCTGGTTTGTGGCACTGAGGTAGAGGGGAGGGAATGTGACAAGAAAAATACGTGGTCACTCCTTACAGACAGAGCCTGCTAGACTTTTATGCTCACGTTAATTTGTTCTTCTCAGTCGTGCCAGACTCTGAGTGGACCAGAATAAAATGAGCATACCTGTAAAGGGATAAATGGAATGAACATAGGATTGATTTAAGAGGGTGCTTCCCATGCTTGAGATAGTTGACTGAAGGATGAGGAATAAAATAAGAGTGGAGATAATTGGATGGGTTCTTGTCTTATGCTGTCCTTGTCTTTCAGGGTACAAGAGGCATCCCTTCATTATATCATTGCAATTTGCCGTTGCTCGTAATATGCCATGTGTGTTGCCCACAAAGTTGTGATACCCCCTCCCAGTGTGGAGCTGTCCTGCACTTCCAGTGCCTTTTCAGCCATAACCTTGACCCACTCTGGCTGACCTTCTTCTGGAGCTGTGGATTTTTTTTCAGGTGGTGTAACAGTGACAGGAAATAGGTTACAATACTTAAAGCAATTGTTTATTCTGCTGTTTTCTTTAAGTAAGGACGTTGTGTAGTGGTTTCTGAACGCAAAGAGACATAGTTGTTCAGTGGACTAGAATATGTTTTACTGCCTTCTAACAAAGGAGGGAAAATCCACCAAATGACTTGGCAAGTGTTCAGATTTGAATTTCAAATTGAAATTTATATTTACAGTATTGGAGAAATGTGAAACTTTAGCCCCCTGAGAAATTTTGCAAGCTGTTAAACTAAATTTTTCGGTTAGGCATTTAGTTTTACTTTTATATTTGTATTTACATGATAGTTCTTGTCACTTTCACAGAAATTATGTGAAAGAAGATGTGAAAAGTTTTCAGATATGGCTCTGCCAGTCACAGAATCATTTTGCAGGCTTGTTTTAAAGTATGCATAGTATCAATAAGGACAGAAATTACAAGCTTTGCATTAGAAGATGCTTAGCTGGGCCAAAAAAAGAAACCAGACACTTTGTTTTACTGTAAGAAAAATTCTGCTTTTATTGTTGCTGTCATACTAATGATGGATAAAACCAAAAAGGTGGTCTGGACAGAAGTGTTTAGAAATAAATGATTATGAGGAGTGTCTGTCCTCTGTTCTTTGTCACACAGAATAGAAAGCAGTGAATTGTGTTATGTTGCATGTGTACAGTTTCACTGTAGAAGAAACAGAGCTTAAATTGGACTGTAGTCATGATGAACTGTGTATCTTGAGTTAAAAAATCCTTGTATGGAAACTTTTGTACTGCACTTTATGCAAAATAATTCAAGCTACATCATATGAGTTACCCCAATGGTCACTTCATCCCCTTGTTTCACAATATCTCTGACCTGCATTTGTCCGAAGAGCTGTCTGATGTGGAAACCATTGTCATATGTGCAATTTGTGAATTCTTATCAAGTTAACTGCCTCTTTGCTAAGTTAGATTCTTATGATGTTTGTATGTTCATGGAATTGAGTGTTGTCCTTAAAAGCTGTTCTTGGCTGGTAGCAGGTGAACCCTTCCTCTTGGGCTCAGCCTCAGGGGGAAGGCTGTGCCTCCTCCCTGCTCAAGGCAGCAGAGAAGATGGGTGGAGTTTTGCTCTCAGTCTTTGCAGAAAGCCAGATAGGTATTTCTGATGTACTTCTGACTTCTTTTCTGCTGAGCCCAAGATGCCTCTTTTTCTGAGCTGGATTGCATTTAGTGAAACACAAGTCTGTATTGATGTGAAAAGAAAGCATTTACTGAAGTCAAGCATTAGGTATTCATATTTACAGAGGTCTGCCTGCATGTTATGTCCACCACTATACAATGTCTCTTGTACGTTTATTTTTAGCCAATAAGGAAAAAATCCTGTAGAGATGACATGAAAACTCAAGTAATAAGCAAATAAAAATCTTAAAGAGAGCAGGCTGGAAAAGTCTAAAGCAGCCTTGTTTCTTTACTTGCTTTTGTATTGGCTTGAAGTAATTTGTCTTTAACTGATACATATTCTTCTCAACATACAGCTCAGTGTTAAGGAGCTGACATTCAATGGCAAGCCACAAGAAGGCTGAAAAGGCAGCATCATGAATAGTGAACTCTCTCTTGGTTTCCTTGACACCTGCATAGTGCATACTGCCAACTATGATAAATGGAGCAGAAATATAGACACTTACTAAAAAGATGGAGCAGAAGTTAAAGGCTGGAGTGAGAGACATAGAAAGATGTATGCTTGATCTCACTTGGAAAGAGAAACAAATGGGTAGGGGAGCAAGTGAAGTTGAATGACATCTTGAAGACAGGAAAGGACTGAGGCTGAAGTGGCAGGAGGCCAGCAAGAAGAGCAGATGGGAGGTGGGACAAGTTTATTACCAAAGAGGCCATTGGATGGTAACAGTGCACATACTGCTAGAGAAACAGATGAGGTGAGCTGATAATTTTTCTGAATTCTATCTGAACGTGTCTCCTACTCAGATTCCTCATTCCTTGCGCTTGGTATACTTTTTGGGAAACTTCCCTGGCAGATGGAAGAAAACTGGGCCATGTGACGCTCAGAAAAGCAATCATCAGAAAGACAGCAGAGCAGGAGGGGGGAGTTGAGCTGTGTTCCAGAATATTTGAACTTGTCATCCAGAATATTTTTGTAAATGGCAAGTATTGTTGTTGTAATTCTAAACTGTTGCCCCTGGAAGAGGAAAGTAACATTAGAGAAGCATGTTTTAATAAAGCTGAATTGGCCAGAGCAGTTCCTCCCTGACTGTGGGGATTGGACAAAATGTACCATGTTGTTTGGCTTGATAGTGGCCACTATTCTCTTACAAATCCTGTATAAATTGACAGATGAGTGAGTCTGACCTGATGCTGGGAAAAAAACCCAACAAACCAGCTGACCTTGTAAAAGCCCCAAAGAGCAGAAGAAATGATGTTTTGCCTGCAGGGCTCATTAATTAGTTGAATTTCTCATCTAATCCTTCTGGGTCAGCTGTGTTGCTTAGTCTACTCCAGAAGGGACAGACTTGTAGAAACCATCCTGACAGGTATCTTCAAGATGCAATACACAGGCATAAACTATGTGTGCATTCAGCAAGGTAAATGCTACAACTTCTGTCCTTGCATGTTAACGAAGGGGTACAAGTAAGGGGTTATTTTCATTTAGATAGTTACAGCAAGCCTTTTAGATTATCTGAGATTAAAATAAACCTTGGACCAATCTGTGGAAAAATGTTTCCCTTTGTTTCTTTTCTTTTCTTCTTTACTCCGCTACCACATCTCTCTCCCATCTGTACTAATTGTTGTTTTAATAATTCAACAAAAACAAGTAGTTCCAACAGTGCAGTAGTGTGTGATACCTCATAGTATCTCTGACACTACAGTCTAGAAAAGTGTTTTAAAATATTGACGCACTAGTAGCAAGTATTTAATTCTGTCCTATGTTTTATTTTGATCACAGCAAGTGTGAGGACTAAGTTTTGCTGTGCACTGCACCATATGCCCATGCCTTGTATGACGTTTGCTCGTATGCCTGCAGCGTTGAAGGTAAAAGTGATCTGTCACCTTGACAGAGTTTGAGGGATCTGCAGTGCTCTAGGAGGTGTGATTCCAGGACAATGCTAGTTTCCTGCCTTCTCGGCAATAAAACCATTCTTGGTGCTAAGGATAGTAAAAGTTGGCTGTTCCCTTAAAAGCACTTGAAGAGGCAGAATGCACTCCAGCCTCTTGCTCCAACTCGTACAAAAGCAACAACCACAGAAGCTTTTGATGCATCAGTGTTAGTAAAATTTAAAACAATGGGCTGCTTTAAGGAGCTTTGGATTTCCTTTGAATCCAAGTAAGTGCTCTGTTCCTCACTGTCTCTGTGCTTAACTGCCTTGTTTTTTGGCAATAGTAATATCATTTTATGTTAACGTGATGATATTTATGCCTGTAAATCTTCAAAATTGTGTGAGTGAGAAAAAGAGAATCACTACTCATTGCAACCACCTCTAGGGAGAAATTCAGCATTTGTTCAACAGCAAAGAATAAACTTATCTGGAAGTTCAGGACAAGTATAAACTAGCAGTTTAAAATTCGGTATGCTATGTAAAAAGTATATTATGCTTTAGGATATACTAATTGGGACAAAAAGAGGAACAGTTTCCCACCTCCCTCTCCATGCTTGCTACCCCAGATTACTTCTGCATATACAAATAAACATCTGGATAACCCTCTTCACAATGAAGTTTTTCGTAATCGAGATTGAGGCCTATTTTGTTAGCCTGAGTATTTGAGAGCAAGAGAGGGCCAAGAAGATACATACATATATGTGTATATATATATATACATATATATATATATATAATGCAAAGCCAGGCTAAAGCCAAAGTGTCTACAGAACGGTGTCACTGTAATTTTTTTCCTTGCTGTTTAAAGCCCTAGCCTGTATTATAGCTGGCTTAAGTCCTGTCATAACACAAGTTTGATCTGGAGATTTCAGCTTGCACAGGTTTTTTCGTGTCGTTTCTAACTTTTAAATCAGACGATATTAATTTTGAAGGAATTAGCTGGAAATTTCCTCGTAGTGCAATGAAATGGCATGAGTTAGCCAGCCTAGCTGCTAAAGGTTTTCTAATGAAAACTAGGGTGATATGAAATTTCCCTGATAAAAGGCTCTGTAGGTTTCATCTGCTGTATTAAATACCAGCCTAAAAGGGGCGGCGGGAGACACAAATGGTTGACTAGATATTATCTACTTTTACATTCCAGGGACACTCCTTTACGCTCCAAACAAAGCCTGAAAATCTGGAGGGTTGGGACTATTTTCTTCCTTGAGGCTGGCAAGCTCCTTAGAAGTCTCGATCGCTTTTTCTTGTAATTTATTGTTATTCTCTTAACCGGCTCCTTTTCGGATGGCATGCGAGGGTGTCAGGCTGTGGCGTGGCCAGGTGTTTGTGTGACCGCCATCCCCCCAGGGCCGGGGGCGGGGAGGGGGGACACCGGGAGGTGTTGAGTGCTGAATGTTAAGCTCGTTCCTTTGTATGGCTTAGAAATCTCTGTTGTCCGGAATTGTACAGATAAGGCAGACCCATTTGCTTCATTGTCAGGCAATGTAGCTGAATAGAAATGCAAATGTGACATAAGGGGACGGCGCTGGGGAGGCGTTTGCTGTTACCTCCTCTAACAGTGCTCCTGGCTGTTGGAAAATTCCTGCAGAATCCAAGGAGTGTGTGTATGTGTGTGGGGGGGAGGTGGTTTTTTGTTTGTTTGTTTGTTTGTTTTCTAATAATTACCTGCAGATTCTAGAGAAGAGTCTCCTAAAGAAAATGCCTCTCTCTTGCAGATGCCTTTATTTTTATGCAGCGGAACGGCTCGGTTTTAACTCCCTTATCAAGAGCTGCATGCACTGCCCAGACTAAATTGGGAGCATCTCCACACTGTTTGACAAATAGATTTTTTGTAAACTGATTTAGCCTTTTCATTGTTTGCATTTCATTATATAGCAGACTTCATGTCACAAAATCGGTATTCATTCAAAATAGAGAATTTAGAGATAGGACTGTAGCCAGATAAAAAAAATATTGCACAGCTCAGGTCTATTAACCATAGAATAATAGCAAGTCAGTGATCCAAGGGGTAGTTCTTCTGCAGGGAAGGGCTAACATAACTGAGGTCAGGAGTCAGACCTCAGGACTTCAAATGTGGCTGTCACCAGATTTACAAGTAAATCTACTGGGAAAACAGGGAAAATGAAGGGACCCTGCAGGATAAGGAGAGAGAAAGGCAGCCCAGCTCTTTCATCTTAAATCTGAGGCTTCTCAGTGGATGAAGAATAAAAGTCTGATTTGCTTAAGTGCTTCACTTTATTCAAAAACTTCAAGTTGCATCTTCCAAAGCATGATTCAAGGATCCAACTCAATCAGGTTTAGAGAATTTATTTAGAAAAATAACATTAAAAGAGAGTCGATTCTTGTTTTTCTGCCAAATTCATTATTGAATAAAAGACTGTTAGCATTCTGAAAATATGTGTACTAAATGCAAATAGTGCTAAAGAATGCAGATACAGCCTTTAATAACACTGGAGAAGTTTATGCTAATACCTTGGGAGCAGATAATCTGAAGTTGGAGTAAACGGGTCAGTAGGAAGACTGAGTTGCAACTTTTCCTTTTGATATTTTATTTCTGAAAGCCT
The DNA here is from genome assembly GCA_013400775.1 of Chaetops frenatus. Lineage (NCBI taxonomy): Eukaryota > Metazoa > Chordata > Aves > Passeriformes > Picathartidae > Chaetops > Chaetops frenatus. The sequence continues at coordinate 117,134 of VZTR01019376.1, read as the reverse complement.
TTCCAATTTTTTAAGCCTATTGTTTCCTTGACGATATTAGAGAAATTCTTATCTGTCTCGTAACAGTCACATTGTAATGTTCTGCAACTGCATGCAGAAAATGCTTTAGATTTTCCTACAGTAGCAGCTCCCTGGCATTATCGTCCTGCTTATAAACTGCAGCTTCTTTGGACATAGTCCTGGAAGGGTTCAAGGCAGGTAACTGCAAGGGTGTTTCCCAGGAAATCAGTATTTCATTGGGTAGTATTGTTTGAACTCAGGCTCAGATAAATTGTAACCATATTATTCTGGGTTACCTGGTCAGTAAAGATACTGCATTATGGCACTAGTATTAGATCTGTTTCCTAGATGTAAAAAAATCGATGTACTTTCAGGAATTAGATAATCAGGAATCTGTTATACAATGTTAAATTGTTGTAGGTGATCAGGAATCTGTTCTGCATTGCTAAAGTGCAGGGTGGGGGGGTGTGTGCTACTCAAGTCAACCTGCATTTGTTTGAGAAAGAATGTAAAATCTGGCTGTCACCTGGAAGCTCTGTAAGCTTGGAGGGACTCAATTAATAAAGTGGCATCTAACTAGAATGAAAGGTGGAGACATTCACTTATGTATGCATGCGTTGGTTCAGTTTACTTTCTTGCCACCTATTTTTTTGTGTGTGAAGATACGTAGGTAACCAAGAGCCTATAATACAATACATTTACAAATGGTTTGTGTAGGTATAGGCACACACACAGACATGTCTGCAGTAATTGAACCAAATTGTTTGTGATACAAGTGTCAGAAGTGCAGTAAGTCTAAAGGCTGTATTTTCTGGATCAATTCACACCTTGAGTGACTGCTTTAGCAACAAAATGTTGACTGGATCTGCTTAAAAGTCATACTGCTATTTTATTGCTCTATTCAGCATAATCAGAATAAAAAAATTATAATTCTTACTTTTCCTCTTTTAATCTGTGAAAGACAGAAATTTATGTCATAGGCAAGTTACACTCGATTTCTGGAAATGTAACACCTGAAATGGGGGCAGAACTGGTGGGAGGAGAAAACAGCCTAATATGAAAACTTAAATTTGCATGTTTCTTAAAAAATAAGATATAAATTCAAATTTGCATTGTAAATGAATTAAGCTAAAAGAGCATGTGCATAGTGTTTACACCTTAACTATTATACGTGGAGCTAAATCTATTGATTTGAGATTGAATAATTGAACAGGGCTAACTGTCTGGTCAATAGAAGTGAAGCTGCTATAGGACAGAAAGAGTTGATGATACAAGGCTTCAGCTGCAGGAAGATGTCTTTATGATTATATGCTGTCATTTGATCATACTTACTTATAGAGCCAGAAAAAAATGTTTTCATTGTAATAATGGAATGTAACACAGGTTTTTTTGCTAAAGTGTGACTCTTTTGTATTGTTGATGACGTTAATGTTCCCTTAAATGTTAGTGTGCACATCCACTGGAAAAAGCAGGATTGCTGCACTTGTGTTGGTGTGCACTGGCATCTTCTTGATGGGTATTCTAAATCTCCTACCCACCACTAAGGGAAAAGGAATAAAACAGTGGTCAACAGCATCTCAGTGTACCCTGACACATCAGGCCTTGGTCTTTCAGGGGGCTGGACCTGAAGGACCTGGGAAAAGACCAGTTGGTGGTGAATTTCACTTTTGTTTCAAATTCATAGAAGCACAGTTACCATCTGGGAGCTGTATATCCATGAAACCTTTCATTTAAGTCTTTTAGTTGTAATGGTTGGGAGAAGTACATGGAGCTCTTACTGTCTTCCTGTGCACATAAGTGTGTGTCCAAGAAATCATGTAACCTGCAGTCTAATTACGCCTCTAAACAAAGTTTACATTATTGAGTGCTCAGTCAGTCAACTGATACAGGCTTTTCAAAAAAGGCACATATACTGAAACAAAAATCAGAACTCTGTTTCTACAGGGACAGAGTTCAGTGGCCTTCATGGAAGCCTCTACCTATTTTAGATCTGGGTGTCTAGAGATAAGGGTAGCTATTACTTTATGGGGAGGAAGGATTTGTTTACTCTTGAGCATCTGAACTCAGCCTTTGTTACCAGTGGTTTCAGAGCTGTTAATTTCCCATGGTGAAAGCTCTTTTCACCAGCACAATCAGGTTATCCTGAGCTGAGGACGTTTCACCAGTCTCATTTGTCTCCAGTATTAATTCTGTTTCAAATTCTTGCTTCCTAGGTCAGTGAAATGTTAGAAGATAGAGAATCTCACCTCGATCTTGGAGACACAAGCTGCTTTATTATATTGAATTTTTCCTTAATAGGTATGGATAACAGAACAACCACGTAGAAAGTCCCTACTTGACAAACAGATTGGGGTTTGTGATTTTCAATAGTTAAAATAGATGCTTTCCTGAGGTTAGTATTTATTGTAGCTAAACTGTGTTTAATTTAGTGTTCCTTGCACCTTTAAAAAGTGCAACACCTTTAATCTATTCTTATAAAAAGCATGCATTAGATGTCAGACAACATAAAGACAGCATGTAGAGAGAACCTTGATGTAAGTGATAGTTCCAGTCATCTAGTGTATGGATAAAAGATTTCCAAGGCTATATTACTTGGCAGTTCAACATGATCTTGCTGTTTGTTAATCAGAGAACACAAGAAGAACAAAGGATGGAGAACAAAAATGTTGTTAAAAAAGTGTTGTATAGGTAGAAGATGTACAGTGGGACAAGTAACATGGGGGTAGGATGGATAAAGCAGTCATGGAAACGATGAGCCATAAGAGGGCAAAATTTGTTTCACTTTGTTTCTTGTGACCTGAGTTTGTTGGTAAAGGGGGATAACATTTTGTATTCAGGCAGAGAGCATGTTCTGTAAATCTCTTCAGTTACCCGTTCCCTGGGTGTCGCAATAGATTAAGTCGCTGTGTGATGATATGACACCGCCATCACTCGTCTTCCTGGGATATTGCTGGAGGCAACAACAAACCTGTGTCTTTGGCACATGTGAAGGAATTTAGTGCTTGAGGGGTTAAATTACACAGGCTCCCCTGTGGATCAGCTTATGCTTGGACAGTAATAATAGCAATAACATTAATAATAAAAATGCCAGAGCAAAGGGAGTGGAGGGGGAGCAGGGGGAGAAAAAGGCAGAAGAGTGATGGAAGATGGGCTGGGACAGGCGGGGGTGGGGGCAGGCAGGCTGGAGGATGTGTTTCGTACAGCAGGTGTCCCGGCTCCACGTCAGATGTCGTAGGAGCCTCTGCGACATGGACATGCACAAATAGACGGCACAAAAGCTTTGAGGGTGGTTGGTGGCTCTGTGCATGCCTGCGCTCTCGCTTCGAGCCATGATATCCTAGGGCAGTGTAACAAGCAATTCATGTCAGCTCACAGTACAGATTATTGGTGTTTTCACTGGGGAAATATTTACGCTCCATCTTCTTCTATTTTTAGCACTTCGAGCTTGCAGTCAGGTAGAAGGGCAGGTGGGTGAGTGGGGAGAGCCCCATTGAGGGACATGTCTCATCCCTCAATTAGATGGAGCTAAACCCCTAATCTTGCTTAGGAATAGCTGCTGATGCTAAGTTTTCTTCTTTCCCTTCTGGTTTAGTGGGATATTACATTTCACTGCAGTATAGGTGATAGAATGGGATGTCAACTGGAGTGTTTTGATTCTAACAGAAAGCATAAATGCATTTTAAGGAAGAATTTTTTTACATGGGTGAGGCCTTCAAAAAAAAACCCACCAAAAGGTAATGTAAGTGCAGGATACAGTGTTGTTTTGGGGTTGTTTTTGTGGTTTTTTGTTTGTTTGTTTGTTTGTTCTTTTGGGTTTTTAAAAAATTCCTGGGTAGAAAAGCCATCACAGTAAAATACAGCAATTTACTGCATTGCTGAGAAAAAAACCCAAGCAAAACAAAACAAAAAAAGCAACAAACAAAAAGAGAAATCTGAATTTGTTCTCTTTCAGATTTGTTGTTTATCATAATAATCCTTCTAGTGAAAGGGACTAATTTACTCTTTCTATAGGAATATTTTAAGTGTGATTATCATAATATCACAGCTGCTGAAAAGGTCTAAAATAGGGCATTGACCTTGAACGTGTTCCTGCGTTTAGTATGTGGTGCTTAACATTCAAGAAACAATACAACTGCAACTCATTTATTAATGTATAATCTCAAAATGTTAACTCTTGCTCTGTAAATACATGCCACAAGGATTGTAGAAAGCTTGCAGTATCCCATGAAGTACATGTGGTATTTTATCAGTGTAAATATGTATAAGATTTTCAAGATTTCTGCTGGGAATACTCCATAACTAAAGTAAGTTTTCCCTTTGGTACTGCACTAGTTTATGATTTAATTTTTACTGACATTCCACCAGTCATATTATTAGCTTCACAAAATGAAAGTGAAATAATCCTGTATTAATTAAACAGAGCAACTGAATTCCCTCAGTCATCTTATCCTTGGCTGAGACAGTAATGCACTTCAGTTTCTCTGAAGAAACTTACACTAAAAAAAGAGCTTGGGGTAATAGTGAGATATCCATATGAAAGTGTGTGCCTGAATTATCTTTAGGGAGGAGACCTTTTTTGGTGGGTGACAGGCAATGTGCGTGTGGCTCCCTTCTGGTTTTTTGTTGTTTTTTTTTCCTTCTTTTTTTTTCTTTCATTTTGTCAGAGGCTTTGGAAAAGGTGTTTTGTCAAGAGAATAATATTCATTTATAGCAGTGTGAACAGATTCTATTCGGTACCAGTGAAAGCAGTCATTTAAATACCCATACCCATGCCCTTGAAAATAAAACAAGGAGAAAATATGGAGTATTTATTTGAGACCAGATAAATTGAATGTAGTTCAGTAACATGGTAAGGCAACTGCTGTTATTTCACAGAGACATTTTTTATATGCTGGAACTGAGTATAGCAGCAAAAGCTAAAAGCCTTGCTCCGTGTATTTGTGAACACACAGAGGAAAAGTTCTAAGGAGCATCAGAGCTTGTGTTGTGTGAGCTTTTTTTCCCTAAGATCAAAACAAAAAGTAATTAATGCTAAATACAGACTGAATTAGCAGATGGCTTTTAGGTAATAACTTGATAGCACTTGTCCAACGATGTACAAACAGGTGAGCAGAATTTGGAACTTTTGAGGCATTAGATTTTTAAATCATTAGCAGCATATCCAGGGGTGCACTGAGTGCCTTCCAGTGAGAAGCACAAAAGAGGAGTAGACAGTGGCAATACTGTCCTAATGTTAATCTCACTGTAGCAAAGAGTGAGATCACATCTGAGTTGTGTTTCTTTAATGAATGATTGTGAATAAAGGGAAGATCACATATTTGATGACACTTCAGTATTTATTTCAAACTCTTAACAATGTGGTATTTTCCAGCTGGACTTTGAATAAGGTTCCGTGATGTATTGCAAATCTTTATCTAATGTATGCTTGTTCCCAAATATATCCTTAGCAGCTACCAGACTTTCATATTCTTGCTGCTTCCCTGCTGGCTTGAGCTTGTTGCTCCTTTTGGTAAATACACATTTGACACAATGCACTGTGAGGCTTCCACGCAGTGCCGCTGAACCTCATTTCAGTTGCCTTGAGGTGGTTGTGCTTTAAAAATCTGGCTCTTCTGATGCCTTGAAATGTCTGTAGTATTTAGATGTGAAGATGCTTAAAGATGTAATGTTTGGCAGACAGGAAAAATTAAATGCACAGAAAGACACGGAAATGTAGGTGCTGCTGAGCAATGCCCCTTCACTGGCACAAGCACTCCTGATGATTTTTTCCTTCCCCTCTCTTGATTCCATTACCATTATTTTGTACAGACTCCTTGTGGTAAGATTTTGCACTGTACATTTTGATAAGTTATTGCAGATGTGTGTTTGTGTGCATGTTCTTATTGTGCATTCTGTGATAAAATTCCGTAAACTGATACCTGGATTGCTTTGTTCCCCCCCTACTACTGCTTTTATTTATTTCTACAGAAGAGCTTAAAATGAAGCTACAGTTAGCCCCAGTTTAATTGTTGTTGTAATAATTTTTTTCCACTTTCCCCAAACTGATCTGTAACCGTGAAACCCAAGTTCAAGAATGTAGCTGGAATTCCAGGCCCCAGTCTGGTGGCTGGTGGAGGTGACACTTTCAGTCCCTGGGGGAAGAAGCCAACTGCTTTGTTTATCAACATGCAAAGTACAGCACAGTATTTCTGGTTCTCCAAGGGGCAGCACTGGCAGGGCAGAGAGCCGCTTGCTTTTGGATGAAAGATGCTTGGTAGAAGACTAGTGATGGCTCACAGGGGGAGAGGAAAAATGCATTATTTGTGGGTCTAGAGGAGGGCGGGGGAAAACAAGCTCACAAGGTAGTGGAAATTATGGGAATGTGAAAACGAGGGCTTACAGGAAGACGGACCATGACAGGAGAGACCATCGTGTTTCAGCCCCTGAATATAAAATCTTAAGAATAATGAACAAAAGTAGGAATGAAGCTAACCTGTGCTTTGATAAGTTTCAAAATAGATTAGCTGTCAGATTTTCAGGATGGCATATTCCAAGGAATGTAATACAGAGAAATGACCATATCAAATCACACACGTACAGGGATTCATTTATGGGTGATTTTTATATAAGAAAAAGACATACACATGCAAAGATTTTAAAGCATTCTGGAATAAAAAATATTGAAAAATAGTCATTTTGGGTATAAATCTATAAACAGACATACTGTTATATACTTCTGAATCTATACACAGAGATACTCAGTACAAACAATATATTTGTATTTGCATGTTTTGTTCATGTGCACATGTAAATCAGTTTGTAGGACTTGTATTTTGAGTTTATATAGTCACACAGATAACTATACATAAAGACATCATATTCAAGTTCTGATTTGATTCCAAAACCTACATTTATCAAATTGTTACTTAAAGAGGATCTTCTAACTGAGTAACATGATTTACTGCCTCCCATTTTAAAATTTGGTAAAAACTGATTTGTTTTTTTTTGTCCCTAATGTTTCTACATAGTACCTAAATTCAGAGCTTTTTAATTCACTGCTCACAAGCAAATTTACATCTTAATTACAGAGTTCACATTTAACAATATAGACAGCATAACGCTACTGGTAATTAAGCTTTTACTACCTGCTCTTATATAGTAGTCTGAGCTGTAGGTTTGCTGTGTGAGTTCTGACTCCTAAAATTGCAACTGTTTATACCAGGTTTGTAGGAAGCAGGCCCAGTTTTCACATAAGGTTAAATACAGAACGCTGGAATCTCTTTGCTGTAAACATACACAAACATGTCTGTTGAACCTATATATGTTGGAATTTGGTTCTGTTTCTGTATTTGTTTTGGTAAAATGCTGTGAAACAGATCTGGAGAGGGCATTTCTGCGTCCATTTGTGAATGGTAGTACTGCATTCTGAAGGTTTGTACTGATTTGTTTTGATCTAAAAGACTGTCATTTGCATCATGTTAGGGCTTCAGTCACAAAAGTGTTTATTAGAGTTGAGCTGCATTCTAAGAAATTATTGTCTTTCCAGTGTCGCATTGTTGGTTTGTTTTTGTTTTTTTTTTCCGGACAGGAACAGACTGCATCTGTTTTCACTGGTAGGGGCAGAAACGCTTTTAACCTGGAAAATAACGTATGGTGCCTTAGTTGTAATATTAAGTAAAGGTGGTAGCTTTTGAGAAAAAAAAAATTCATCCCATATTCATTACTGATCCTTTCAAAACGGAATATGTGCATGTCTTTCAGTGAAAACAGCGTCCTTAATGTCCCTAAATTTGAGTAGGGTCTTTGTGTTGGAACAAGTTTAATCAGGAATTTTTCATATGGCAGAGAACAACTCTGAGCTGGCTGTAAGCAGTGTTTTGTTGGAAGCGGGCTTGGTGATGTTTATGCAGGCATGCCTACAGGAATATGTGTTTATTGCCCTGTTAGTTCAGCAAAACTTACTTTACAAAAAACCCAAACCCCCAAATACTGTAGAGGTCTAGGCACCCTCCCAGATTTACTGATGCAGAGCTACTCCAGTGAAGCCCTTATCTCATTAAAATGAGGCAGGCTGAGTTGGTCCACTCTAATCCCTGCACGCTAACAGAGAAAATTGATCAGTTCTGGATCTTTTCTTTTTCATTTCTAAATACACACATCCAAACATCCAAATACTCGCACAGGGGCATATGCCATATATATGTGTATGTATATATATAGACGCCCCCCCCCCCACGTTAGGATGTAGCTATAACCTGTATAGGAACAGGCGTACCTGTATTCGCTCCCAGTTGCACCCATTATGTTAAGGACTGGATTTGAGTGCTCGTTTTGTTAGAAATGTCATTTTTCTTTTTAACTAAGTAAAAAAGGAAGCTTTTAATTTTTAAATAGGAAATTATATATCTCTATATTAGACAGTTGTATAATTTTTGTATGTTTCCACGTATAATATCTTATATACATAGTCAAATTCTAGCCCGCTCCCCCTCCCCTTACCCCCCAAAAGCAACTAGCACGACAATGAGAAGTTGAGTTACCCGGAGGCTTCGGCAGGCTGCGCTTGGCGTTATAATTATTTGTTTTTCCCCGGCGCCGAGCAGTTCCAAAGGTTAGGGAAGCGGCGTTCAGGAGAGCGCGCCGGGAGCCCGGCTGCCGCCACAGCGAAACGCCACGACCGGCGGCGGCGGCGCAAACTTCATCCTCCCTTTGCGCGCAATCCTTAACCGGGAGCCTGCCAAGGTACCTGCCGAAGTTGGGGCCGGGCGGGAAGGGAAGGGAAGGGAAAGGAAGGGAAGGAGGGAAGCGGAGAGGGCAGCCCCCGCCGCTCGGTCCGGCGGCGCGGGCACGTCCGCGGGCTCTGCCCCGGCCGCCGCCG
>VZTR01019376.1:83447-102184 GCA_013400775.1 Chaetops frenatus | reverse complement strand
AAAAAACCCACCCACCAAACCAAACCAATAAACCGCAAAACTTAATATCTTCTGACATTAATACAGAACCTTAAATATGAAATTGGAGGAGGATCACAATACACTGTGGTAAGTTAGTATAGTGGGGTGTATGAAATAGAGGGCCCTTGTCCTCAGTCTCATCAAGCCGTTTATAATATCCTTGTACAGAGTTGTGCACATTTGTTTATATGATAACCTGCTGAAATATGATTAGTTACCCCTATGCACATGAGAATAATCTAAATATATCCTTTTATCATACCAGGAAAATTATATTCTCTTTTCCTGGGTAAAAACTCTTTGCAGCTTTGAGCTGCTGTCTTTATGTGGAAAGATAAATTCTCTTAAAGGGTTGTATTCTGAAATCAGACTTTAAATTAAAGTGATTTGAGGTTTTTCAAGTTCTTACTCTGTAGCATAGATGTCTGTTACCACTCTGTGTGTTTTCATGTTGCTATAAGTGAAAAAAAACCCCTGCACATCTCCTTTTCATCATTTTGATTGGAACTACATACCATATGTAATGTGTTTTGGCAGCACTTACCTAGCCAAAGAAAACAAATTAATATTAGCCATGCTGAGGGGTGTCAGAAGTATCACAGATGTGTCGATTTAGCTTTGCTCCATCACACAATCTCTCCTTAAACAACTGGTCAAGCTGTCGCAAAATGTAGTGTTGGCTACAGTGAGATTCTAATAGGTGTGATCAGAGATTGATGGCTTTGGCAAGTTAGAATGAGAAAATGATGTGGAGTTGCTTATGCTTGTTTTGAACGGCCTCAGAAAAAACAACAACTCTAAACAAACAAAATAAAAAATGAAACAAAAATTTTAAAACCCTAAAAATCTAATTTAAAAAATTTAAGCCAGTCGTGTGTGCACACACCCTTGCCCCACGAGCCAGCTAGATATGAAACAATTTAAAGTCCTGTAGATGTTAGAGATGTTAGGGGTAAGTATGAGAAAGTCATATCTTTCTCATGCAAAATGCAGTGCTAGCTTGTTCCTAAGCATTTCCGAAATTCCTTCCCATATAAAGGTGCCAGGATGGATGGGGAGTAGGTTACTTGCTTTATTCAGTTCATTCTTATCTGTGATATTGCTGCTCTTTCCCTCTATTTCTGGGTTTGTTTCTAGAGCTATTTTTGGAAAAAAAACTTTTTTCAATCTCATACATGCATATTTTTAAGGAAATACAAAACAGGAAAATCTAGTAAAAACAGTAGTTAAGAAAATGGTGCAGTTATACTCTTTTATGTACGCTTTGTGGAGTACTACTGACAGTTTGTGTAGTTTTTCGTATATTGAAAATGTAAGAGAGAGAAAGGATCAAGCAATTTTCTATGTATTCTTTATTTACTTTTTTTTTTTTCTGTCTTCAAATTGGATGTAGGATTTGGTTCCTATCTTTATGAAGGATGAATGCCAATGTCCTTTTATGCTTAAGTTGGTATTTTATTGCTTTAGGTGGACTGTGATATACTCGGTTGGCAAGTATTAATGCTAAAATAGTTTTCAGAGGGATTAATTTCAACAAGTCTGTGAGGCATTCTCCATATTTCTGCACAATTATTTTTTCACTTTGAAAGAAAAAAGGAAAAGCATCTAGTTTAAAAAAAAGCTCTAAAATTTGTGTGCCATCTAAAATAGATTTAAAGTGCATCTCCAAAACAAATGGCCATATTTTGCTAGTAAAATTATCTTTGAAGAATGGCAAAATTCTTTCAGCAAAAGGTGAATTTTTTTTTTTCCACCTCTTACCATGGTAGTTTAATGCTATGTGAATGCAAGGTTTCCTTTACTGAATTTTATTCCCTAGCAATATTCTCATAGCAGCCGCCACCGTGGTGGGACGGACGAGATGTTCTGAAGTGGCACGAAATGCCATGTCTGCAACCAGCTGTTCCCCTCAGCGTTAAAGGGGTGACACTGGGGTTCCCTGTAGCCGAGTGACATCCAGGGACACCCCATCGCTCTCCTGGCAGGAGCCCCTCGGGCCCAGTTGGTGCTGGGCGATATTTTCGGGTGCAGAGCAGCCACTGCCGGTGGCTGACATTGGTGTGAATGACACCTGTCCCATCAATCACCAGGCCCTGGTGTCACAGATGGAGAAACAGCAATCGGCCGCATTACCCGGCACTGCACACTTGGCTTCATTCGGCTCATTGTTCTCCCACAAATCTCGAGGATGGCTGGTTCTGCGCCGGGAGTCCGGGCAGAGGCGCGGGATGGGCTCAGGTGGTGGCACGGGCCTGCCCTTTGCTGCGCCATCAGAGGTACTCGGGGAAACGCTGTCACTGGGAGAGGGCTGTGGGAAGGAGCCTCCATGCAGGGCCTGGAGCTCCTGCTTCCAAGGAAGGCTGTAATTAATCAAAGAGCTGAAACTCGGGATTCCTCCAGGAGTTCCAGAAGTTTTCGTTTAGCCAGCTGAGAGTGCCCAGTGCACGGCCAGGTTAACATTTAACTCTTCAAATACTGTGCTTGTCCTGGGAATACTCTGTCACCCTGAGGAGAACGAAGGGGATGCTGTGCCTGTTTCCTATGGCAGGTGAAATTTTCTAAGCCATGGCTCTTCTGAAGTAGTTGGTCTGGTATTACTCCTCAGTAGTTCACACTGAAAATTCTCTATCTGAGACACTGAATGAAAAGGAGAGCTGCTGAGAGTCTTGTGTGGGGGAGAGTGGGGAATTTTCTGTTTTGTTTTTGTGGTGGGTCGTCTAGTGCCAGGTGAAGGTTGGATCATGAGAAATCACCGTCTTGTTCCGGAGAAAACCAGTAAAGGTATTTAAATACCTTCAGAAACGGTAGCCATTTTCCTGTCATTCTTTCACTTTTTCACCCTTTGCAAATCAGAGACAGTTCTTAGAGGACTAGAGAATGGAATAAATAAAAAAGCAAATAAAAAATATTTTTTCTACTGGTAAGGCCTATGTCAGATCTGTTTTGAATGCGTTTGAAATCTATTGCTTCTATGTTCTTTCCAAGTAGTACCAGATAAATACCTGTGAAATATTGAGATGGAAGTGATCATTCTTCACGAAATTTTTCTCATTTTCTCTCTCCCTGCATCCCTTTTGTGTTAAACACTATGGAGTGACTGTATTTTTGTTGTGAGCTAATTCACCACTGCTGGTTTAGTTACAAATAATGTCAAGCAGAAAACCTGTAACATGCCAGAAACAGGCCACAGTGTGCTGAAGACACAGCTCATGTTTGATTGTGTGTAAATATAGTTAGTTAGTTGAGTTTATCTGATAGCCTGGCAGAAAGAGAGAGGAGCAGTACAAACTGTTTTCAGTAACTGTGCTGTTCATACACCTGATAAGATTGAGGGTGCTTTTGAACTACTGATATGCTTTGAATAAGAAAAGAATAATCACATCCATTGGCACCGGCTTATCAGGAATGAAGTAAAATGCCAGCACTTTTACATTAGCAAAAGTAAATGTTTTAGACACTTTGGGCCTTTTTTCCATTTAAATTAAATAGCAGGGTGCTTTTGAGTGTGCTGTAATGAAAGGAAGGATTTATTACCTTGACAAAATTACAGGTGAACGTGTTGAGAGAGGAGTCCTCGGCAACAATAACAGCTCTTTTGATAAGTGGCTACATCTATTCATGCTTTTGGTACAGAAATGCAGCAATTTTATCCTTTCTTGCTTTGTGAAGTGCAGGGGCTAACTTACAATGTGCAATTCTTCATAGTGTAACATACTTGTGCAATTTGTAATATGCTGGCAGCACCTTTAATATTTGGCACGTAACATGGCTGTTCATAAAATAATGCTTGATCATTTTCTAGTGTGTCCTCTGCCTTCAGTTGCTGTGTATTTTCATGTTTGAAAAAGAATGTATCTCACAGTATTTGCTAGAAAGTCAAATCATCATTAACTTACCCCAGCAGGCATGAAGCATGCTCAGATGCACTATTATTTTCTCGAAGTTTGCTGATTGGTACTTTTGTACCCTTTTAAAATTTTATTTCTAGGTTCTTTTTCTTTCACATGCCTACAATTAATTTTGGGATATTCAAATTTGATGAATGATAGTGCAAGAGCATATTTGATTGATTTTGGATTATCATTGATTACTGTCAATGACATCACTGTGACACATTGAAATCAATGATATATGATTAAACCAAGGCTCCACTATTCTGTACAGAATATCCACTATTAGGTAGCAGTTGGGAATTTAGGAACTGAATGTTCACAAGCTATAAATTGAGACAATGTTCTGTTTTAAATATCCCTTTGTTTGGCATTTATTCACCAAAATATGTTTCTTAGGAAAGTTAGTTTTCCCAAGTGCAAGCTTTCAGTAAAAGAAAGGTCATTGATTTAAGGTTTATTAAATTTTAGCTAAAAACAACTGACTCCATTTAGGTGTAAAATAATTTAAGTACTTACTGCAGGCAACCTTCATGCTTTAGAGCTGTTGCTCAAAGGTTTCATTCTTCTATGAAGATGTCAACTGTAAATATAAAAATGCATCACTGAAAATGTAATGCTTTAAAGATTCTAACTGAAATAAAAATTCCTGCCTGGGGAAAGCACTATAATCAAAATAAAGTAGTCTTAACTTTTTTTTTTTTTCCTGCAGAGGCTGTACTTGAAAAGAGTGCTTCAAGGCAGCAGGTAGCAAGGTTGGTAGGGAATGCCAATTTTTATTTATTTATTTATTCTCCCCCACAGATGGTGAAAGTCTATCTTTGGAATCAGCAATACACTTCAGCCACTAATACAGGCAGTATGTAAGCTGCTGCCACTGCCTCTGGAATGCGGTATCCTGGCATTTAAGTCAACTTTATAATCTGGCAAAAACCCTAGTTGGCAATATTAAAATCTAGCTTCTGAAGCACTTTTATTTCTGAAAGCTTTTTGTGTCTTTTTGTATCTCTTTAGCATATATTAAATTTCTTAGGACCAGTGGCCTGGATGTATGACTGGGGTGGGGATTCTTCTCCCCCTTGATCCCCCGCCCTCCATTTTCTTCTCCCCTAATTTTAAAAAAAGGTTTAATACTTGTGTATTAGGTAGTGCTGGAACAGACATACCACGGATGCAGCTGTTTGACGAAATTAATGTGGGGCTTTTTTACCATTGTTAGGTAAGTTAGAGATTTTCCAAGGTAAGAAGGACAGCCTGCTGCAAAGGTCTTGCTTGCATCTGTTTGAAGAAATTTTAGCTTGTACTGAAAGTGGACTGATTCAAAAGTAAATGGAACGAATGTCATTCATTTTAGCAGGTTTTGGATCAGTCTCTATAATTGACTTTTAAAAAATGAATGATTTGGTAGTATTTTAAAATAAATCAATGAAGAAGTAGAGCCTGTGTCCAAGGTCTCACTGTCAGGATGTGACATTTGCACCAGTATAGAGTTGCCTGAGGGAATGTGACCAGGAAATACTAAGATTACCCCATAATATTTTCTGTTTGAGCTTAAAAGCAGTGTTGGCATTATGCCCATATCTTCAGCCTTGGGTTGCTTAAAGAGGAGGTAGAAATCCTTCAGGTGGAGATGGTAAGACAAAGTGAAACTGACCCCTTTTTTTCTTGATTTTACATCTGAATTGCAAGAGAGGTTGAAATGTTGAATTTACAAAAAGATTGATTTATCTTGGTTTGTTTCTGCTGATGAATTTGGGGACATACGTCTGCTTGATGCATGTCACCTTTTTATATATATGTGCAGAAACACTTTGGTGCTCCTATGCAGAATTCAGAAATCACAAATGATGGTCATTCAGCATGTCTTTGTCTGTGGGATGCAAAATAAATTTTAATAGATCGAGAATTGCCTTGACTGGCCTCCAACCAACATTTTATTTATGAAAAGGTTTATATAGTGTTTAAGAGATATAGGAACTTGGCTCTTGCACAGAAAGCATTTTTCTCTTTGTAGAAAGAAATAGGCCAAGATGGCATAACAGGATAAAGGAGACAGAGTTTATTCTCCAAATATTATGATGCTTGTTTATGTTATAAAATATATGAGTATTTATCATATAAAGAGTACTGTAAAGTGGGTGTGAAAGTACTATGTCCTGCCCTCCATTTTAGAGACTTTTCTAGTGCAAAACTTTGTTGTAGATAACAGTGCCTGCATCTGGGTCTCTGAGTTGGTAAATATGCATGTGATTTCTGTCCCTGATCTCAGTGCACATTTTGCTTCAATGTGTTCACCAAACAAAAGGTTTCTGTTTTCATTTGGTTTCCTTCCCTTGAGTTTCTTACTCTCCTTGGATATGAACACTGTGTAATTTCAGACCTATTCCTTAATCACAGATCACATTTTTGTCTTGGATAAAGCATTCCATTTTCTCTACAAACAAGGCCATAGGTGTGACTTTATGGCCTTTTTTTTTTTTTAATGCTTAAGTGTGTAGGTCAGTGTTGTGATTAAGAAACAAAACCTGATTTCTACAACAGTAACATCTTGAATGTCGTGTAAAAGTATGTTGAACGAAGTTGTTGGGTTTTTTTTTATCTGCAAAAGCCTGTTCCTGTAGAGGTTCACAAAAGGATGCGTTATCAGCATTCAGCACTTCTGTTAGATCAAAGCCTATTATTTTATTAGGCACAAAAGAAAAGGTGAGTTACACAGGATATATTTATAAAGGTTGTGTCCATGACATTTGTCTCTAGGATTTGCTATCTGGAGAAGAACTCCTAGAAAAGCTAGACATTAGGACTAAGTATAAGCATGTGCACTTAAACCCCAGTTTTAAATTTGAACAGCTGGGGTTAGTGGAGTAAGGAAAAGGAAGCAGGAATGTCAGGTCTTTCTACCCTTCTACAGTTTTTGCATAGCCTGTTGGGTTTTTGTTTCCACCTTAGTGATTAGTTTTTTGTTGGAGCTGGTGAGGATTGTCTGGGAGCGGCGCAAACCACAACCCATCAGCAGGCTGCTAGTCAGCAGCAGGTGTGAACAACATAAAACAGGATTAATGCTGAACCAGAGTGTGCACTAAAAACAGAACCCCTGTCTTGGTTTTACAAGGGCAGTAAGATAGAAGCACTCTTGTCGTGTTTACTAAACAGTGTTTAGTGGACTATGTAAATGGCTCTGCTCAGCTGCAAAGGAGTAAGTGCAAGAATTATTATGCATTTGAGATTTTTAAAGACTTATTTTTCCTCCTTTAAGAGTGCCCCTCTGTTACTTTTAAAGCAAAGCAGAGAGGTAAATGTCAAGGTGTTCAAAGTTAGTGCTTCAAAACTGAAGCGGAAGAAAGGGAGGATGGAACGTCAGCACTCAGTGTTTAAACTTTCTTAGTCATTGACATAGAGGGGGAGGTAGATTTTACTGTCTTTTTAAAATTACACCTTTGCAATTTAGGGTTTAATGTCTGCTTCTTTCTTCTGTATGCATCTCCTTTTAAAAGGCAGCTTTTCCATTCCTTTGTGTTTGCATATTTGGGAGCTGTTAAAACCGTGTATTTATTATATCCATTACATTCAACATCAACATCTGCCGTCGGTTATGCTCTGTATTATAAGTATTTTTCTCTTACCCATTATTCCTGGGACAGCTTTGAGAAGAGATTGGTATCTACCAAGCTGCATTTACACTATATACATAGTTTAATTTGAAAAATAAGAAGACAACAAAAGAAAAGCAAGACAAAAAAATAACCAAATAAAAAAAAATCTCAGCAAAAAAACCTCAAACAAAATAAAAAAACCCCAAACTCTCAATTCCAAACCCTTCCAAAACCAAAACACTAATCTACAAAAAAAATCACAACTCATTTTTCCTGAACTGGTAAGCATTTTCATAAATTCTGCAAACTCAAGGTTAGGAGAAATCATCAGATCTGTTTGCAGAGCTCTGAGGAAAAGCTGATCCTTTTGAAGATCAGCTTCATGGTATTTATATCAAGTCCAGTTTAAATATGATTATGTCTTCTTTCCTCTTCCTCTGATGTTCTTATGGGATAGAGATTGACAATTACTTTTCTCATAGAACAGAGTGAAGTTTTTTTAATCATTCAGCCTCCTTTCATCACCCTAATTTTTTGCAAGTTGACAGGTTATAGAGATGTATTTACCCATGCTTTTTGTTGTTGGTGTTGTTGTTGTTGGTTTGTTTCGGTGTTTTTGTTCTGAAATGCCTTTATGAACCATAGCTGCTTTTGTAGGGTTCAGGTCATGTCTTCAGAGACACTGCTGCAACTCAACTCCTTTTGCTTCAGGACATCCCTATACACCTCTTTGGAGAGGTACAGGTCTGATTTTTGAGGGGGAATGTTGGGATAGGATGAGAGCTTTGCTTATGCATGTTGTCCCCAAGGCAATGGCAAGCATTACCCAAGCAGGAAGATTGCATTCAGAGCTTAAATCTGAAGTTAAAGAGAATTGAGTAGGTTTGTTTGAGAGCAAGAAATAGTCAAGAATTAATCTATTTTCTAAAATACCTGAAGTAGTCACTTTACCTTATTAATTAGTGCATTTAAATCCATCATTGAAAGCAGTTGCTTTAATACCTATACTGTGAAAATATACCTAAAACCTTATAAAATGAGTGATTTCATTCTTTCTTATTGCATCCCCTCCCCTACATAGAGTTAAGTACACAGTTTCAGTGCTAAGAATATACATGATTGTTTCAACAATGAGTTTGATAATGAAAACAGAAGGCTTCGGAAATCCTAATTTTCCAATGTATTAATTCATTATCAGTAGTGAAACAAGCTTACCGACATAATATACATTTTGAATCCAAGTGTGGTTCTGTGATTGCTGCTCCAATAACGTGTGTGTTACTGTTGTGGCAATCTGGTGGTGGCTCAGAGGTTTATTTTTAAAGAGGGTGTTTCCTCTATGTTCAGAGTTCTGTTCATCTGTTGTTGCTGAAAAAACAGCTTATATCATCGTAGTGAAATCATGACTTGTGTGATAGTGTTTGTAAAGTGCACTGCTTTTACTGGCTCTCTGTGATGTTGTGAACTGGTTACTATAGCTCGAAATGCTTTTCCTTAGCTGGTAGTACACATTTCACCATTTCCAGAAGTTGCTGCTGCATGTATGATCTCTAGGTTGTTTGGCCTTTTTATTTTTTTCTGCCCTCTTTTTTTTGGTTTTTTTTTTTTTTTTTCCCCCTTTTTTTTTTTTTTTTTCCCCCTTTTTTTTTTTTTTTTTCCCCCTTTTTTTTTTTTTTTTTACCTCAGAGGTGGTAATCTAAAACCTTGAAGTTCAGGATTTTTGGTTAGGACATATAAGCATACAGAAGTTGTGCTGCTTATCCAAAGTTTATCCTAAGTGCTTAACCTCTTTGGCCTTAGAATCAGTCTGGGCATCCCATGAAAGCAGTCTGTCCCCGGAGGTTTTCTGTAATTCCTGGTTTCTGCCAGGTCAGAAATAAACAAGACTGTACCTTTTAATAATGCTATGTCTTCTCCCTGGGCCAGATGAAACTAGATGCTGTATTACTATGTTTATTATTATTTGAGTCCTTAATGAGTGTGTTTAAATCCCTGAAGAGATAAGTTCTTGTTTATTTCAAGTTCCCTTTGCCAGTTTGGACCAGTTCTCATTTACCCATGCAGTTTTATTTACAGTCAGTTTCTCTTTCCAGTTATACCAGTATGCCCAGGGGAAGCAGAATATCACACAGGACATGTCTCAACCTACACTTTTTCTTTTGCCTTCAACATCATCGAATTGCTTATTCTGATTAAAAAAACCCAACAAAACCAAAAAGATTTTTTGACTCAGTAGTTGAGAGTAATTGCCGATCAATTCCATATGATGTACCCTGCTGTCACTTAGTATCTATGTTATGGAAATGTAGAGGTCCCTGTCATGCCACTATGTTTGGTGCACAGTGTGTAAATACGTAGGTAATTCCTTTTCAAGGACTTTGCTGACTACAAATACAAAAAATTCATGGAAGCTGCAGAAAAGGGCGCAACATGCTTTTCTGATGTGGCAAGTACAACCATACTCTGTCTGTGTGCACATATAGTTGCATAAAATCTCTGTGTGTGATGTTGTATCTTTTATTTAGGCACACCAAGAAAGGCTAGCAAGGAAGTAAGGGTTGTTTTATTGTAGATCAGCAGAAATCTGCCTAGTGTTTGAGGGAGAGGTGGGTGGTTTCATCTATGTCAGCTCAGAGAAGGTGAAGTTAATGAGAAAGAGGTAGAGGGAAAAGCGCTGTGAGAGGAAGTCAGACCAGGGAACAACACAGGCTGCTGTCATTGACCCAGCACAAGGGGTGGGAGAGAAGGTTGAAGAGACAAATCTGGATAGTACAGGATTGCACTGAGTGCCTGACTGCTTACATGTAATACCTTTTTTGCAATATGATTTTTAAAAATGGTCCTTGAACAGTGATTTCAATTGATACACTGTATCAGTTGCCTGCTGACTTGAAAAAGAAAATGAAGTTAATTGCTTCTGCTTATTTGGACAGCATATATTTTGTATTAAAAGGGCAACTTCTGTGATACAATGATATCTGCCAGATGTGTCACCAGATTTCTTTCTTTTTCGTGTATATTCTTGTTCAAAGCATGTATTATAATTTTGGGTTTTTTTTCTTACCATCTTTTTCAGTGTGTTTTGCCCAGTGTTCCATAGAGGAAAGCATCACATGAAATTGTTAATTTTTGCAGTCAAAGACAGACCTACTGCCTCAACTTTTGTTTGCATTTTCCCTAGAAGTGTCAGAGATTTTGTAATAAACTTAGTAGTTCATAGGTAGAAGACATTCAGTCAAGAGACATAACCCGTGATGGAAACTGAGGCTTTTCACTGTAGATATACTAGGTATTAAGACTGCATCTAAAAACCGTGACCATGTACTAGAACATAAATAGATTTATATATATAAAAAATGAGACCAGCTACCTGTGAAGTAGTGGAGGTATTTGGAAACATAAGGAGAATCAAAATTTTTGTGAAGTCATGAGTTTAAGATCTTGATAAGATTTCAGGTCTGTTTTGTTTTATATACTACCCTCAGGGGCTTGCTGGAGAACAGAGGTGGACTTCTCTCCAGTAAGGAGGGAGAGAGAGGGGAAAAGATTCTTACACACTCTTAAGTAAATTGCATTTTGGTTAAGAAAGCAAATAAGCATCTGTTCATTTATTTAACTAGTTCCCACAATATTGTATGTAAAGGTTTTTTTCCCTCTGCGTGCTGCTTTCTGCTACACTGATGATAATGTACCTGGAAGGAAACGGCAGGCCAGGCTGAGGCAGCCAGCGTCAGACAGGGCGGGCTGCCATCTGTCCCACCTGCTGCATTCATGTGTCCATCTGGTTACTGCAATAGCTCATTGCGGGCTTCAGCAGAGCAACATTCAGCCTGAAAAGAAGGCAGTGTGAATTATTTAGGTAGCTAGTGTAAATAAAGAGAGGGGGAGAGGAGCAAAGGAGGGGAGTTGTGAGAGGGAGAAAGCTCTCTTACTCCTAGATGCTTTGGAATGTGTTAATGCATGAGAGCATTTGATTTGCATATAGATTTAGATGTATAGATCATTGTGAAGATTACAAGCCAATGAGTTTTATCTAGATTTAGATAGCTCTCAGCCTGGTTTGCACATAAAATATAGCCAGTTTCAGGAGGAGAATCTTTGGGGACTTTAAGTGAAACTGATGAAATGTAATGCTTTTAGGTATTAATTTAGCAGAAATAAAATATTTCCTTTAAGGGCTTTCTGTGCCCTTTGTTAACCAAGTCTTTATTGCTTTGCATAGTCGGTGCTTTATACACACTATGTGGTTTTGATTTGGTTATAGTTTCATTTGTAGTCATCTGTACTTTATTCTAAGAGGAAAAGCAGTTGACAAATGCTTCTCCTTTTTCTTATTCTCTCATGTTTATCAGGTGAAGATTAAATCCGGTCATCAAACAAATAATTTTCCAGCTGTCAGTGTATATATATTGTTACACAGATAAATACATATATATATGCTTTTCTGCCTACATAAATATGCATTGAACACTTCAAGCTTTTAAAATATTTTTAATGGAGGTAAGAAAATATAATTTCCTAGTCAGAGTGATAGTGTAGTTTAAAAAAATAAGTAAGTTTATTTTCATGTTTCTTGCTTGAATTTCAGAATGACCATCAGAAGATTTAGACTATGGTGGATTATTTATTTCTAAAATTGAATTATCTTTAGAAAAGAAAAATCATTAGTGCTAGATTTGAGCATAAAAAGTTCATCTCCATCCATGTGTTCTAAGCATTTTAATATTAGTTGTGCCCTGTCAGATTTTTTTTTTAATGTTTGAATCATTAGTGCAATGCTGTGTTTAAAAAAAAGGATTCGGGTTCCTACTTCAGTGTGTTTCCTGATGTCAGATTCCTCTTGCTTTCGAATTTTAAATGTCACGCTTCCCTGGGCCAAAGAACAAAACCAGGATCATCTTAGGAGGAATCCTTGAAATTGTGGGAGGGTTTTGTGTCATTGTTTTCCCTGGGTTTAGATCTGCAGAAGAAAGGGACACGGCATCTTGAAATCCCAGCAGCCTGGCTACTTCTCTAAGATTTGCATGAAATTCAGCTGCAGCCTTCAAAGGGATTTGAGTGGATTGGATTCTTTAAGGTTAGTCCATGTCAAACCTATTAAGTTCAATTCACATGCAAAACCCTTTTTACGTTTTTTTTTTAAGCCAATAAGGCTCTAACAACTATTAAGGCGACATCGTGTACTTGCAGTAGAGCGTCCATGGTAATGGATCGCCCTACTGGCACGTGTAACTAACTAATAATCCACTTTGTCATCTTTCAAATTAAAAGATCCAGTATCCTGTATCTTCCTCAGATTGAAGAGGTATTGTTTGCAAAAGTTGATATGCTGCAGACGATTTTCAAGTATTTGGAGTTAGTTTGCGTATCCATCTTACATCTAAAATGTGATTTCCCTCATAAAATGAAGATTGATTTAGCTTTTGAAAGTAACTTAAACTCTGTGATTCTTAACTTTCCAAGTCTTTGAGTTCTTACTCTTCCTGTAGAGTTATTCCACTGTTAAATAATTTTAGGAGTACAGTATATGTGCTGTAGTGAGTCAGGAGACAGTTGCAGGGGGAAAAACGATGGAAGTACTTTATGGTGTATAAAAGGATTAGTGGCTACTTCAGAACTGCAAGGACACGACTTAGAAAAGAACAAAGTCAAATTTTAAATTTAAAAGCCAATTAAAGAAATTCTGTGTATCTCATGGACATTTAGGCTTAAGCATCTAAATGCCTTGTCCACCAGCTGGCTGTGAAAGAAGTGTCAAATGAACACACTTTGCCTCAATTAGATATTGTCAGAATAAATTGTTGTTAGTAGGAATATTGGTTAAATAAGGAACACCCAGCATTCTCTGAGGTTGCCTCTCATCCTGGAGCTTTCTACAGTTCGTGAGGTCTGCAAGATTTGCCCTTCATTCTGTGGATGGCTCTGTGTTGTTACACTTTGGTTTGAACGTAGCAGAAGTTTTTCTAAAATGCTGGCCAGATTCTGTAACCAGGTGAGCTGAATCTTGAAATCAGTCATGTCTTTACTGCATGGAGTCAATTTCATTTGCTTCCACAGTGCCTGCACTGCCAGCTGGACTGTCAGTTATCTGGCAGGATGCTGGATTCAAAGTTCTGATACCACTCAAACCCACTGAATTTTGTTCAGTTTAAAAGGTTTAAGTGAGAGAAAGTAGTATCTTCTCCTTGTACTTTTTCTTAGCGCAGTTTGAACGTTACGATTTGCGCTCAAAGAAAGCTCTGCTTTCAGTTTAGATCAAAAATAGTTGACTTGTGTGGGCTGGTTGAGAACAGGGTATCTTCCTCTAACTGAAGGTTCTAGGTGCTCCAAGTCTTTCAAAAATATAGTTCTGTTAAACACTGCAAATAAGCTTTTTTTTCCTATTCTGTATTTCAAGGACACAAATTTAATGTTCTTTTCTTTTCTAGCAGAAGGTGAAGAAGCTGCTCCTTAAATGAAACACATTAGTTTTTGGGACTATATCCTGCAAAACTTGCATGCCCAAGTCACTTGATCTAGGTAGTAAATTTCCTGGCAAAGTACTTGAAGGGGTTAAAGGATAATAAACTCTTTCCAGTTAGCCAGGTTCACTTGCATCTTGTGAAACAAATATTTAGATTTTTTCAGTATAAAAAAGAATAAAATTGACAATTACTATAATTAAATGTCTTGTGTTTGGCTTTTTTCCCCGATTTTGTTGGTCTTTGTTTGTTTGAAGTTTTCATCTGTTTAAAGACCTAAAGTTGGTCTGAGCTGTGTTCAGAATTTTTTTCTTGTGTTTCATGACCTCTGAGAGTAATTTTTAAAGAAAGTACCTAAACCCAGGAATGTTTCAGCAGGGAAAAGATTATATGTAAGATATGGAATTCTGTATTTGAATGTAAGTTCATAATTTTTCATCTAAACCTTCTTTACTGACAGCTCACAAGCCATTCAGAGTTGTACAGAGCTTGCAGCTTTTAATATTGAGGCCTTGTAGTATTAATATGCCTATTTACAGCCATATTAATTATATAGCAATCCCTAGCATTTATGTTGCTATTTGATTGCATTCCATAAATGCTGCTGTTTTCCTTCTTGTAGCTGAATGAGCTGTGTTGTTATATGCATTTTTCACATGTTGGTATTTGGGAGGTAAAGTTAGTATTTTGCTGAGGGAATAAAGGGCATGAGAAGCCTGTCCAGATGTGTGAATTCTCTTGTTCTTGGCACCCAGAACTTTGTTGCTGAAAATATTGTAAATATCTCATAGAAGAATATAGTCATGTTGTAAGGATTCCATATTTGTGTTGTCTTGGTGGAGTGGTTCTTTTAGCGAAAGGGTGGTTTGCGTATCATACTTCTTCAGAGTATTGGAATAAATACAAAAAACCTATATTGATACTAACTCCAGGTAAAGAATAACACACCTAGCTAAATTAAATTTAAATTTTTAACAACTTTATGTCCTAGTAACATTAACAGAGATTGTTGTCCTTGTTTTATTTATACTTGTGGCAGTCCCTGAATGAAGGCAGAACTGGGAGACCAGGGCAAAGGGAGAAAGGTTGAATGGCAGAGGAGTTGAGTTGCTTTAGTGACAGATTCTCTCCAGAAAGGCATTGAGCTATTTTAAGGATTAGTTTGGGAAAACCTGAGTTAAATGCCCTTCTCTGCTGTGCATATATTGCATTGCTAATGTTGCCAGTCACTTACTTTTCATAAAAACAAAATTTACTTTGCAGATTATAGAGCACTGGGGAATTTTTTAAAAGCCGAGTTAAAAATCATGTCATCAGTTATAAAACTGGTAGGAGTTTTACCTGTGTTATTTTATTACGAGATTCTTAAAACACTAGAGCAGATTATTAAAACAGTATATATTTTACTCTTATATGGTGATAATAATAACAACACCAGAGAAATTATTATCAGTGATCCAAGGGGAAATGTAGTCAGTCAAAACCCTTACCAAGTTCTTTTTGAATCTCTGTTCCCCGTGGAGATATGTCATTGCTGTAAGGTAGTTCTTACAGTAGGAATCTTGCATCCTATCCTCTAGTCTGAAACATCTTCTCCTAGAAAAGCCTCGCCATATGAGCTGGGAGTCCGGGAGGCTGTGTGCTCAGTCCCTCTTCAGAAAAAATGCGCTCAATCTGTTTCAGACGAGTTCCCCGAAAGATGGGTTAAATCAACTGATTGAGCTGATTTTCTCTCTTGAGGTGATATTTTATTTATATGATAAAATGCTTGGAAAGTGATTAATTTGTCAGGGGAACATCTTGTTACTGTAAATTTGCCGAATGTGTAATAAAATTGCCATAACACAGATGGGAAAATGAAGATCTTTTAAAATGAAATAACTGAGCAGTCTGCCTACATTTTCCGCACTTAAAATTAACTTAGTTAAATTTCTTTGTCATTTTTACCCCTGGAAGAATGCAAGGTGGGGAAGGTTCGTGGCAAATATGTAGTGTGAATTTGTATGTATTGTAGGTGAAAGGTACAGGAACGGCTCTGTAGTTTTCCTTCTGCATCAGAAGGATCTGATAGATTTATGAAACTTCTGCCAGGGATTGAGTGAATTTAAAAAATTACAGTATACAGGTCGGATACTCCTTCCCAGTAGCAGAGAGTTTAAGAATAGGGGACCTTTGTGGGCACAAACCTGAAGTCATTAAGATGTACATGAAATAGTGCTTTTGTGCCACTTTGTGCAGGATTGCTTTTGAATGAGAGCTAAATAGTGTGATACACTTCTTAAGTCTTTTTATTGCAGTCTCATATTGTAGGGAATATAACTTAGACTATCTAGAGGTATACTTGAAAAGGCAAAGGAAGGAATACCTTCCCTGCACCTGCACTGCAGTGTGTAACAAGTGAAAATAGCATTAGTGAAGGAACAGTGCCTTTTATTCATACATTTTACTGCTGCCTGTCCATTTGTCCACCAGAATGAGCCACTTATCATGCTTCTGTGTTTTTCCCTTACAACTTAAAGAATTATGATAGGAAAATTCAATTTTTTGTGTCCTTTTATGATAGGTAGAGTGGATACTGTGATCATTTGGATTAAAAACATATCCATCACCACAAGCCGACAGGTTATTATTATGTCTTCTTTGAATATATGAATTTTATTCCTACATGTTGGAAGTCTAAGAATGGGAACTTTTTCTATAAATAATTATCCTGGTAGTGATGTACTGCATACTGTTGCCATATTTTTTGACTTTTACAGCATTCTTGGCCTTATCACCCATAACATAAATCTCGGGCTCTCATATTTAATACAACCTGTAGGATAACCATGCCTGTATAATGTACAGTCAGCCAATCCCATGCCATCATTTGGTTATCATTATTTGCTGTCCTATGACAGCTGTTTCAGTTGATGTCCCAGTTTGGATTTTACAGAATGATGCAGCCATCCAGGGGTAGATGAGAGTGGCTTCTTTTGGGTGTTCATGCTGATCTCCATAAGCACCCTCAGTTTATTAAGCTTCCAACTATAGGCAGTTAGTCTTGAGTATATTGATGTTATCTTGGTTGCTCATAATTTATTTTTCAGAACATCAGGCTATTTATTCCATGAAGCAGTAGTAATAAAGAGATTTACTGTCAGACCCTCTACTGTTTAAAGAACCAGGGAAGAAGTGAAGCAGATTTGGTGTATGTTCTAAGCAGATACTTAGTGAAATTATTCTTATTCCAGATCACAGTCCTCTCATGAGAAAAAAATCTGATTCCCAATCTGGTAAAATCATCATTTACTGCCATCCTGTTAACTGATCAGGGCTGATCCTTAGTTGATGAGCACCCTAAACTTGTGTTGAAACTAGTGAGGCACAAAACTTCTCTGGATCAGATGTGTGTTATTTGAATTTACTGGTAGAATGCCATGCTTTCTTCAGGCCAATCTTCCTTTCACTGCTTACCCAAGGACAGTCAGCTTAAACTGAACTTTTAGCTGTACAAGAAATGAGCATCTGATAATACTGGCAAAATAACTGAAGCAATCTGTCATTAAAATACAACTGAAATTTGCAGTGTGCAATATGGAGTAATTAATGCTGATCTGTTCCTGTGAAGCTTTCTTGAACAAGCCTCTCAGTGACATTTTCCAGAAGAGATGGCCACAGGTGAAGCATGTAATGATTGCAGTGTATTGATACAATTGCTTTATCATTGCAAGTAGCAACATCCCTGTTCTACATGTTATAATTGGGCAGGTACATATTTGTTACTTTAAATGATTTTTCTGGAATATGCTGAATTATTCTTCTCCTTCCTGTGACTCCTACCAAAATGAAGGCAAAAATTGAGAGTAGAAACAGTATCAGGACTTTGTGAGAAGCTTATCCTGGAAACTTCTGGAGTCATGCAAACATTTCAAAAGTGAAAACCTTTGCTTCATGACCTTTGCTGCTGATACTGGAGGCAAGTCTGATATGTAAACTCAGTGGCATAAATAGATTTTAATTATATATAGTAATACATGAAGGACAGGGAACAGTGAAAAGCCAAAGGTTTATTTATTTGTTTGTAAAAATCTGTTATCACACATTAAAATCCAAGATAGACTAGTGAAGACTTAAGCTGAATAGGTTTTGCTTCTATAAACTCTGTGCTTTATCTCAACAGGTGATTAATTCAGTCGTCAGAGCTGCACCCAAGTAACATACTAAACTATTTGTTTTGTCTATCTCTATTTCCAGTGCTTCCAGAATCAAGATAGTTAAACAAAGAAAGAGCAGAATTCAATGGAAGAGGGTTTTTTGGTTTTGTTTCTTTGTTTTTTTGGGGATTTTGGGGGTTCTTTGTTTGTTTGTTTTTGTTTTGGTTTTTTTTTGGTGTTTTTCCTTCTTACAGTATTCACTTTACAGAGCTTCATAGTGTAGCAATAGGAATGTTGTGTGTTAACAGACAGGGCTCATATCACTCAAATCCTTTAGTTTTTAATAAATAAATAGACTGATGTGCTCTCTGAGTCCTTGCATGTCAGTGTGGTTTTCTTTGGGTGCAGTAGGTTATGAAAATCCACTTGCATCTTGTGTATCAAGAGTATCAGGACCTTAGACCCTCTGAAATCACAGGCTGGGTTAGGGAATAGCACTATTAGCTGGTATAAATTTGCAGAGCTTCAGAATTGCTAGGTCTATTCCCCTGTACCCAAGGTTTTGACCCACAATGAATGGCAGGTGTGCTGTATTTGAAACAAATTTGATTTTGTTCTTCTAGCTACTATTCCCAT
>VZTR01019376.1:62083-78180 GCA_013400775.1 Chaetops frenatus | reverse complement strand
TATATATATATATATATGTATATAACATTAGGCTAAAAGTCAGTAAATGAGAGAAGGTAGGTCTAAGGTATTATAGTGGTAGGATGGTAGCTTCAAACAACAGCCATGTTCTAGCTGTAAAAATGTTAGAGACACAGAAGAAAAATGTTAGAGACACACTAAAAACTGAGTAGGTATATGAAGTATTCCCTTAGGTTTAAGTTGTATCAGAACCATAATGTATACACAAAACCCAATAAATTTCTTTTGGGTTTAACTTTGAGTCATTGTAGAATGACTTTGTTTTGAAGTACCATCTCCCTGTATTGCTTTCTCTTCAATATTTGCCTTTTTTTTGTTTTAAAGTATTTGAAAACTAAATCATCGGGGCATATTAAAAAGGTAGCTTTTCCTACTTAAAGACATGAGCTCCATATAAGTAGGCAAGTCTTTTCATTTTTTGGTGATGGCCTGTCTAGTAGTAGTGCATAACAGCAAATAGGATATTTTCTGCATAGAACACATCAAAAATTAAGGTCACTGGTGCAATTTTTAATATATGCTTTTTTTTTTTTTTTTTTTTTTTTTTTTTGTTTTTCTTGAAGAGGTTTTTGTTTTTTTTTTTTTGGCCTTTCAGTCAGAGGTTTTGGTTGTTTGTTTGTGTCAGGGTGTTGCAGTGACAATGTATTGGACAACTGTGCCACTGAGGGCTGGCACCTTTTCAGATGTCTGGTGTTCTGGCTCAAAGGTGTGAAGTCTTAGAGTATTATTCCTCGTTTTTGTTCCATAAAGAGTACCTGATGTAAAGAATAATAATTTTTCAGTTTGAAAAGATTTAAATTATGTTGCCTCTAAGTGCTTCAGCTTTTAAATTCAGAAGAGTTGTTATAGTCTGTCAAACCAGAGGATCTGTATGCTGCAGAGCCTGTGCATGTCTAAGGATACATTTAATTAAACCAGCATTAGTGCATCTATACAGACTTATTAAAACACTTAGTTTGTCTCAATAATATTGATTAAATAGCAGTAGTTTGTTTAATCTAAGTGTATTTTTGCTATTACTACATTACTTCCAAGTAATCAGGGTAATAGTCACCATCAGTGAAATATCACGTTAGTTATGAAGTAATGCCATAAGAATTGATTTAGACTTGGCAGGAAAGGAAGGGTTTCTGTCATATAGTGCCAAAGCCTGATTTGGACTATTAGAATGAGAGTTTTAAACATAATTTCTGTTCATATAAACAGAGTGTGTTTTATAGGCTTATAGGTTATTCCATACTCTGAGTATCCATTATATATCAAGGAACACCTCAGACAGTTAATTATGCAAAACATCATGTAAGTAATTACACGGTATTATTATGTATTTAACAGTTTTATTGATTTGCCAGTTGCTCACTTACAGTATTTAGAGCTATAAACAAGAGATGCTCACCCTCAGTTGAAACAGATCCAAGGAAATGAGCTAAAGATAAATGACACTAGTATGCATTGTTGCATCAGATGTANATAATTTGCAACACATTGGGTTATCTCAGGATCATTTCCTTCTTGTTAACAAAGTTTATCAACCAGGAAGCATGGGGAATCAACTTGAAATAGAAGTGGAAGCAATAATGAATGTTTATCTGTGGTGGGTGAGAGGAGGTTTACCTCCTTGTTTTGGAGGATCTGTAGTAGTTGCAAGTCAGCCACTTGAAAATTTTGCTTTGTTAAAAGCAGCAGAGAAAACAAAGTGTAGCCTCTCAGATGAGGTGCAGATCTGAAGGGCTTGAGGTAACGGTTTCTTTGGCGTGTTTTGTTGAACTAAAACTGAGCACGCAGTAGTGCAGTCTTCCAGTGCCTCATCTGCAAGAAGTGATTTAGCAGAACACGTGTAGATCTCATATGGAGCAATAACAACTGTTTGGGAAGCTGGATCCTCTGTCAGCAGCCATCAGCTAACTCAGGCCACTGCTGGTAACAATATGATGGCTTCAAGCATTGCTCCTTCTCTTCCGGCTGCTACTGGCTTTGACAGCTGCTCTGGAAGGAGTCACTGGGCTTGCTTTGCTTTTCCTTACCAAGGTGAAGTGGGGAGGGTTTCAAGAAAACATAAAAGAAAGAAGAAATTGGAAAAAGCAGTGAAACATTCAGCATTTCCTAACAACCTCCCTCCCCAACCCCCCCCACCAAATCACCACAGCTGTTCTGTTTTTCATCGGGTACTTCTTACTACGTGGTTGTACGTGTGTGTTGATTAATAAAGACCTTGAGCCTAATAACAGTTTTGTTTGTGAATGCATAGGACAAGATTAGCAATACTTTGCAATTAATGATCTCATCCACTAGGTTAACCAAGCAGGCCTTACAATATTTCTTATTAAAAGAAGAAATCCTTTCTTTTCCTTCCTCCAACTAAGCCAGTGCACCTTAATGCAATGATGATATGTTAGACCCAGCAGTTGTCAAAGCATCGTATTACTGTGATGCCATAATGACACCCTGTCTCTGTAAAGTAGTCATGTTTTCTCAAATCACACGTTGCACCGTTGATTTCTGACATGACACTTCATTCAGTCACTTTCCTTTTCTTCAGCGTCTCCATTCTCTGACAATAGCAGCTGGTGCCCATTTTCCTACTAAGTGATTCACATTTTACCACTTTACTAGAGTGCAATTAGCTGAAGCAGAAAAAAAATGCTCAGTCTAAAGCAGCTCTGCTGAAATTGTTACTCAGCTCTTTAACAGGACCCGGTGAATGTCTTGAGGTGTTGTCGTGGGCGTCGGTGCGAGAAGCAGCATTTTTGTTTCTTTGCACATAAACATTTTTTTCTGTTACAGTCAGGAAAGCCAAGTATGGGAATTCACTGGAATACGCTGACTTTTTTTATCTACTGCTTTTAGTATAGACCTGCAAAATGATACTGAAAGTAAGCACAGTATTTAGAAGGAAATGTGATACTTATAGTCAAGTGAGGATCTGGCTTCCATTCCCGACTGCTGCAGACTTACCGTGTCACCTAGACAAAGAGATTCTTCAGTGCATTGGATTTCACAGTTACAGTATGAGGATAGCAAGACCTTTTTGGTAGACATCCATGCGAGCGGAAGGTATTGGAGGAAATCAGATGGATGGTACTGATAGCGTGAAAAGTACCTAGGTGTGCATAATAACACCTACCTTGCTGATGCTCCCATGTAGTAGCTGTCATTACAAATGTCAACTCCTAACAACCTATTCTGATATTTATGGAAATAGGAAAATTCTCTTTTCAAGAAAAGAAAATGCTTTATGTGCAGGTAAAAGTGGACTTTAGTGTTGGTCTGCAGTACAGGTGGCCACTTTAATTATTGTAACTAATTATTACTGCCACAGGTACCACCAGCGTGGCTCTGAAATAGCAAATAGTGCTGTAAGCAGAGCTTTTCCTTCTTGAGAAACAAACGTGAAATGTGTTCCTGGATTATGAGGTTTTGGCATGTTGTTTTGACCTTCTTTGAGTGTTGGTTATAAGGGAAATGAGGTAAAAGTAACTTTGTAAACCATTTATATATATGGATGGAATATAAAGAGCTCCCAGTGGCTCGAATGAGGCTTTCTTAAGGCTGTATACCGTAATCAGATGCAGTTAATTTTTGCATTCCACTTGTATATTGATACTGATTTAGCCAGTGTCAGCACTGTCAATATCATTAGTAATGTGGCAGGTAGATGGAAATATGAATGTGATTGCATTAATAAATTCTTAATATATTCAGCCTTTCGTAAGCACATAGCATCACAATTTATTCGCTATTGTTTAAGACCGTTTTAAAGAAGAAGTCGCCTATTGAAGTGCTCTGTCATTGTACCTTTCTGCCAACAGTTCCTGGCTTCAGGTCTTTCTTAAATGAAGAAGTTTTGGAGTAAATTTAGTGTAGACATGAAGAGTCAATGCTGTATATTGCATATTAGCCATAGCTTGCATTTTCTCTTGTATATGGGCATGGAAACGCTTCTAGAGCCTGTTGTTACTTTTCCTGAAGCAACTGAAAGGAAAGTTTACCTGAGATTTCCCACTTGTTAGGAAACTTCCTGCGGAACAGCCCACTACAAATGGAGCTGCCATTTATTTGACTAAGAATCTAGTAAAGAAAAAAACAATCCCACCAAGGCTTTAAAATAAATACTGTACGTTTTTATATGACACATGTTATTTCTATTCATAAACCTTAACTAAATTTAGATTTTTATTAATCCAATGTGACCTAAAAATTTTGCATTAACAGCACAATGTGGAATTGGGCTTATTCTCTTTGAATGCAGATAAAGCCATCATCTTGAAAATAGCTCTTTCTGACAAAAAGGTGTTCTTTTGAAATAAAGTCTTATTCACTACATTCCTCTTAGAGTTAATGTGAATTTTAGTGCCTCTAATTTTAGATTGAAGTGAGGTCTAGAATAAAATCCACTGGCTGACAATTGAATTTATAGATAGTTGTGAATATTTCAGGCTTGAATAATAGAGCTGTAGAATTTCAGACACAGAGAGGAAGAGAGAATTAAGCTCCAACTGTAGTTTTACACTATAATGCAATGGTGTCTAGGAATTCTTCAGTGTAACGAGCTAAGTAGTAATTAGGAGGGAACTGAGGGAGGGATTTTACAGAGATCTAGCTTAGGCATTATTCCAAATGTTCAGCATGATAATTTGATGGTGGTCACACCTGCCATCCGTTTTAGATGGCTCTTGAATTACTTTTGTTCAGAAGTGGTGCAGTAAGGAAGGAGTGAAAGCCGTAGGTGTCGGTTGCCCACCCACAGCCAGTACCCAGCATTGTCTCTGTTTCACCTTCTGGGGACTGAGAAAGTTTTTGTTCTCAGTCAGGCACTGTTGTTTTCGCTTTTCCTTGGAATAGTTAATGTTTTAACCGCATTTACGCTTTGCCAGCGCGCACCAATCCGGTCTGTACTGTTGAAGCTGGAGCCAAAAGCCGCTCTGTCTTGGTTAGTACCAGAACCTGCTACTTCAGAGGCATCAGCAGACTGGCTTTAGCATAGGCAGCCTTGGCGATCAGATTTTAATGCTTAGAACTGAGATGGTATTTTGGTTCTGACTGCTTGGAGTGGGAGATAGCCACTTCTGTACTGGCCAAAACAACATGCAGTTGACCAGCTAATTAATTGCAAATGGGTTTTTTTTCAGGAAAGGGAAGGGTGATATTCGAGCTCTTTATTGCACAAATTAGATTTAAAAAAATCAGCAGTGGAAGTCTCATACAGTGGAAGACTGTGCCATCAAGCTGGTTATGACAGACTGTAGGCAGTGGCTCCTAGTGCTGTGTATTTTGAGACTTTATGTCTGGAGTCTTGGCAGAAGGGAGGTGAAAAGAGAACTGAGTACCTGTTTAGTCAATAAAAGGATCTTAGTGTGTAGAAAAACAGTGTAAAAAATTAGTTGGTAGAATGTGAAAGTTAATTGATAATTTTAATTTTGGCTGTATAAAATTCAGTGTCAATGCAAGAGGAGAAAGAGAGACAGAGAGACACCATGTTTTAGTACCCTAATAACTTCTAACTCTAGTCTAAGATCGTAATGTATGTGAGAGCAGTCCAGTAATTATAAGGTAATAAGCGGAGTGTTGGTGTAAGTGCTCTAAATTAAAAGGAATTCGCAGAGCTGCTGTAAGTCAGAGCCGACCTGCTTTCTTTCAAACGTTGACTTGAGAAAAGTGCTTAGCCCAGAGTGCAAGTAGAAAGACAAGAGAGAGCTATCTATTAATTACAGCACTCATTAACAGTGACGGCTACAAGGCAGCAGATGCAGAAGAAAAGGCACACGCTACTGCAGGCTGGCAAGGGGATTTCCCCCCCTCCAGTTCTTGAGGAAAGGACAACACAAGCAGGTGGTCCACTGTAATAAGATATTTTCACGGCTTTAACCTTCCCATTTCCTTGGTTTATTTGCTGACACCAGATAGCTTGCTCCTTCCACCTCCCCAAATAAGCCCAGATTTTAAGTTTAGAGGGTAACATTTCTGTACATCAATCTAGCTGTTATGTAAATTCACACATTGTTTATTTTCAGTAGAATTTTACAGTAAAAATCACAACAATTGAGAAGTCTAAATAAAATCCATGGGCACTGATTTTAGGGTGACTCTCATCTTAAACACTTATCTTTACTGAAAGGGTCAGGCTTCAATCTCTATTACCCCCATTGGAAAAGAAGCCAGCTCTTTTGATTTATGTCTTATTTCCATTCGTGAATTTGTTTCCAGATATCAAAGTAGAAATTGATGAAAATTTCTTACTTTAAAATAAAAAGAAGTGGAAAAGTGAAGACAAGATCTCAAAAATTACTTCAGAAAATTAAGTCAGTCAGATTGTCTGGGCTATTTGGATATTCTGGATATTTGCTTTGAAAACATGAATCCGTAGTTCCGAGTGGTCTTATGGGATAGTTGCTTTTCTGCAGTTAATGTTTCTAAAGAAATGTTCATAACTGTAATCTGAATTCTGGCAGCCTCTGAGAGTACTGTCAGAAAAGTGCTGTATAGGCCATTTGCTACTGTGGTCTCATAATCGCAGCTGGAGGAAACAAAGATAATATCTGAATCAGAGCTTTCTAATCATTATTTTTGTCCTTTGTTCTAAAATGTGTTATTTTAACTTTGTTCTAAAATTTTGTCCTAAAATGTGTTAATAGTAAAAAACTTGGAGATGGAAATAGACAAAGATTTCTCCCCCAGTGCTTCCTGTAGAAAGCACTAATTTGTTGGATTGGTTGTTGGATTGTATGGTTTTATTTCAGATTCTTAATTCTGAGACTGTGAGAACTGAGAAGACAAAATCTCAGCTTCTGAAAGACGAAACTTTTATGTAAAATTTCCTCTAATACATTTTTTTAATCCAAGAATGGAACACGTAAAACGTCAGATCCTATAGAGCTGTAGATATATGGGATAGTGGCATAGTTATTACTGGTTAGTCTGAAGATAATAGCTAGAAAGTAATTGCAGCCACAGCTGATGAATCATTTCACTTAGATTTTGTGAAAATGGAGTTCAGCCTTAATTATTTGTTAGAGTACCCCGTTGATGTGCTACATCGTTACTAAATAGCTGTATCTATAATAAAGCAATATTAATGAAGGAAAAAAGAGATCGCAAGAGACTTGCTCTTCACTTCTTGGATCAGATCAATAGATGATGGTTTCGTGTTTTAGTTGAGTGTCTTGACTAATATTAATTACAGAGCAGAACGTTTATGTGATAAAACTTGGAAATATTTGTTTCTGATAATGGTGGAATTTGCAGAAAGAAAGTACAGATAGAAAAATGAAGACATTTAGTAGCCAAGCCATCTAATAGGAATTTTACAATTTTTTGACTTGCTTGATGACAAGTTCAGAATTTAGAGTTGATGTGAAGTTGACATGTAGCCTAGAGGGCAGGTGGAGGGGACAAAAGACAGATTTGGTCTCTTTAAAGTTTTTGTTTGCTGCCTGTCTGGAGCTTTGACAAAGCTCTGTCATGCCCTTATGCTGATTACCTTCATGTAGAACAAGAAGTATTGACTAATGAATGAATGATGTGCAGTCCCTAACCCTTCCAGAGCAGCCTTAAAGAGCACTGTCTTTAATACACAGATTCTTCTTTCTCTCTCTCCTCACTGCAGGCTTCTCTGCAGAATGTCAAGCAAAGATCGACACATTGATTCCAGCTGTTCGTCGTACATCAAGACGGAACCGTCGAGCCCCGCCTCTCTGACGGACAGCATCAACCACCACAGCCCCGGTGGCTCCTCCGACGCCAGCGGGAGCTACAGTTCCACCATGAATGGACATCAGAACGGGCTGGACTCGCCTCCCCTCTACCCCTCGGCCACAGGGCTCGGGGGCAACGGGCCCGTCAGGAAACGGTACGATGACTGCTCCAGCACCATCGCTGAAGACTCACAGACCAAGTGTGAATATATGCTGAATTCCATGCCCAAAAGACTGTGTTTGGTGTGCGGTGACATTGCATCAGGGTACCACTATGGAGTGGCCTCCTGTGAGGCCTGCAAGGCTTTCTTCAAGAGGACAATTCAAGGTTGGTTATTTGTTAAGCTTCCTTTCTTTTGCTTGAAATGAAAATGTATAGTTTTTGGCTGAAGCCTGATAGGACTTCAGAGTGTGCCTTTTCATTCTTTGTACTGCTTGGTCCTACAGATGTTGCTCATGAAGAAGCCCCTTTGGGTTTCTTTGGGAGTTCTGTCTGTCATGTTTAGGCCAATGCCATGTTTATTTTGATCCCAAGAAATAGAAAAACACTGGAGCTATTCAGTGGATGTTCAGATTTAGTTTTTCTGTAAGTTTCTCTGGATTCCCATAAATGATTGTTGTGAGGAAAGTAGAGCATTTTCTGAAGGTTGTCATGGATGCCTCCTGAACACACCTTGTGGCTGGCACACAGGATCGTGCTTGTGTGTTGCTCCTAGTTACACCACTTCTGTAGTTGTTACAGAAATCCAGTTGATATTTGTTAAAGAACCAGTGCATGTAAATTGGAACAAAAATGCAGTGGTGTAGTGCTTCATGCATATCTGTGTATTGATAACTGTTCTTTCACCCACTATATGCAGTGGCCTTAAATGGGTTCAACAGATAACTGTAAGATCACATTCTAAGGAGGGTAAGTTTCAGCCTTTGGTCTCTCCTCAGTATTTTTTACTAATATGCTCTTGATACCTATTACAAATATGCCACATATTTTGGCATAAATTAGTACAAATGGGAAAATTTGCATGACTGCTTCTTCTAGCTTTGGAACCTATGGAGACAAAATAACCTTCTACTTTGATTTAGATATCATCCTTTCAAGTAAAATTGAAGGTGCTTTATTTAAAGAACATGAGACCAAGCTTGGCCTGTGCAGGAATATAGTGTCACATTAAATTAAACTCAGACTTCAGAGACTAAAATTAGGTTGCTAAGTCCAAATTTAAGCTCCTCAATAAAACCTGCTTGATTTTCATACATGTTGAGCACCTGAAATTCTCAGGAAAGACTATGCAATCTGATGATATACTTTTCTTCTAAGAATGAGCATAAAATGAACTTCAGTTTGTAATTTCACATAACCCCAGATTCCAAACATTTGATCAAGATTTCTTAAGTATAGTGCTTCCATATATAATGTAAAATTAATAAGGAAAAATAATGAATGTTAATTTAATATATCTATTGCTGAGCCAATGGCCATTTTATTCTTTTCCATTTTCTTCCTGGGAAGATTTGGGCCTTTTGTCACCATGAAGTACACATCTTATGAGGGCCATACAGCCACTAAAAAAACCCATTAGACTTCAGTTGTTCTAATGGGGCTGAATGTTATACTGTTGGCAACCAGTAAACAAAGATTCCTGTTGGTAGCCTGGGTTTATACGTAAAATGAGCACACATACAGAAACTGTGCTCATTTCAACTCTCTGTTTTGGAAAAAGTTTAAAAAAAAAAAAAAGAAGGTAGATGATTTCATTTGACCTTCAAGAACGTTTTCAGAATAGCTCAAAAAATGTTTCTATTGAAGCAGTTTGTATTTTGTGGTTGCTAAACTTCAAGCACCAATTTCAACTAGCAACTCTCTTTTTGTAAATGGCATTTAATTGCTGTGTAATAGCTGTCCTACAGGACTGAATTGATGCGCGGTTATTATTTTAGTTGCATTTTGAGCACCAAAAAAAATGCTACAGAAATGAAAACTGATTGAAGTGTTGACTTCTGGCAGTAATAGGTAACCTGCAATTTTACACCACACTGCAGAGTGCAAGTTTCTGGGCATGGGAGCTCTAAGCAGAGACGTCATTCTCCAGATTAGCAACCTGGACTTGGCCACGCAGCTCAAGTTAGAACTGGCAGCTGTGCAGAAAGTCTCAGTGCAGTTAGAGCACGAGCTGCATCAGCAGGTGACAGTGCTGTGAAGACAAAAAAAAATGCAATAAGGCAAAACCAAGCATTGAAAGGAAAAGCAATAATGAAGAAACTAAGAATAGGAAGTATGTTACCCATCATAATGGCATGGCAGCATCTTCAGCAGTAGTCCTGACTAAACTGGAACAACTACTGAGAGTTTTCAGGTACCATCCAAAATTGTGGAAGATACTCGGGTGAATCAAAGCATGGGTTGTGGCAGGTGACAAAAAGTATGTAAGAAAAGGGTGCTTCCTCATGATTTAAATGGGAAAATTCTACCTTTAGGCTTGCCTGAAGAATAATTCCCCTGAGGTTTTTTGCTCTAATTGATATAGTTTAGTTCCAGTGTTCTGGAGGTCATTCTTCCCTCCACCGTTTCATTTCCTCGTTCATATAATGTTCCTTCTCTCTCTCTCTGCTTGTTTTTAAAATGAGTTTGCTGCTGCATAACTGCAAATAAGAAAACAGGAAAACAGAAATAAACACAACAGACTTTGAAATACAGAATAGAAAACTAGATTGCCTGAAGAGTCAAATGTTGTAACTGTGCATATGTAGGGATAACATGTTCCAGCTCAAAGAATTGCTTATTTTAAATGCTAATAACTTAATTGTGATGGGGACTTCATTATAGATTCAATGAAAAAGAACATTAGACTTCCCAAACCTTTGTTGATCATTCATCAGTTCATTAAATTAGCTCAGACTCGTAGATCCTCAGTGCTATTCCTGTTGAAATAATGGACACAACTGCCCTGACTTCAGGGAGAGCAAGGCTGAGCTGATAAAGTCAGATTATGAAGCACATCCTGTGTTCATGTAAGGCCTGATGTCCTTTCCACTGAGTCAGTGGAAGTCTTTCCATTCCGGAGGAGTCTCTTGAGGTCTCAGTAGGTGGAGGCCACAGGCAGCTGCTCAGTGAGCCAGCGCAGTTGTTTGTACACCACCAGCATTTCACATAAGACAGAAGCATCACAGCACACCTGGTAGCTCCTACATACAGCAAATACCACTCTAACGTGGAGTATACACCTGTTTTTAAGGGTAATGGAGATTATCATTCCCTTTCAGATTTAGCAATTTCGTCTAGAAACCATCCATTCCTGCCTCTTGGACTGAATCCCTGCTCTTTTTCTTAAACATTAAGAAATTAAATAAGCCCTGTTTTGAAGTGTAAGAAGGAGTAATTTTGTCTTTCTAGAATACATATTTTTAACATAGCCCAAAAATACATTTGCAGTTTTGATAAAGTGTGCATAATTATGATAAAAATCAATAATATTAGAAAAAATTAGAAACAAGCAATTTCCTGGCTAAAAAAAATGAAACAGAACAAAACCCACCAAAAAAAGCTCAATATATAAAATTGATGTCTTCTTAGGTCATAGTAGAATGCAGTGATGTTCTGCCCCTTTTGTGAGATATAAGGTATGGAAGAACTGGATGTTCTCCTTGCTCAGCCTAGTACTCACTCAGCTGCAGCTCTCAGTTTGCTTCTGGGATAATTTACATGGTGGCTGATTGCAAGTGTCTCACAGAAATACACACACAGCCAAATCTTCCCAAAATTGGCTTAACATCAGGGATAGCAGAAAATAGCAACATCTAAAAATAGTTACAGGTTCATTGATTTTCAGGATCTCTTCACAGTTTTTGCTGTGCGCTGTATTATCTTGAAAACTCCAAGCTTTCATTGAAAGAAAGAGAGGAAAAAAAAAGAATTTTTACTTGTCAGCTGTGTGCAAAGTCTTGTACTTGACATAGAGTCTTGTACTTACTAGATATTTTGTAGTGAATATTTAGTATAAATATATTTATCATAATTTTTATTTGGTCAGTTATCAAAAAGACTAGTAAGTACACATTCTCATTAATAATATGTAATTACTCAGTGCCTGTAACTTAAAAATTTCAGCAGGTAGGTTGAACTGGTATTCTTGCTTTCAGGAAACTTACAGGTTCAAAGACAGTTTATTATTCTGTTTTATGGTAGCATTTATCTCTCTAAAATAATGGCTTGCATCTAGAAAATGTTCATCCTCCCTCATTCCATGTTGTCCAGACTGTGGTCTTTGAACTCCTCAAACTGGCCTGAAAAGACAGTGTGTAAAGCCTGCACATTCCTTGTAAAGCTTTTTGCAAAAGTCTCAGAGCTTACTTAAAATTTCCTTGGATAGTGTTTGAGTTTTCCCCACAAAAGCTAAATATTTTGCGTTCAGTAGTCTTTGTTCCTGAAGTTTGGCGGGGGGGGGTGGGGTGGGGTGTGTTTATATGTGTATTTTTTGAGCAAAAACTGTTGTAATCAGTAGTGAGACATCAATCTTCTGTGTATACATTGGGTGAGTAAAGCAATAGTTTATAGGAAGCCCTGCAGTCAGACCCTCACTGTCTTATCATTTAAGAGCTTCATCCCTGACTGTTGCTGCCTATCCATGTCTCCTAACACAAACAGGAAATACTCTATCCTTGAAATGCTGTTGTCTCTTTGGTCATTATATGAACTAGACCAAATCTGCCATCCCATTTTATGCTGCTCAGTTAAAAGCCTTCAGCTCTACAGTTCTGCAGGGATGTTCCTATTGTCTTCAAAGCCTGCCCAAACTGCTTTGTACTCTGTTCAGCTTTTTGGTTACTCAGAGTTGTTTTTAATCCCTCTAGTGTTCAGGTTTTTCAATCCTGTTTAGAGTGTTGACCCCTTATTGAGCCAGTTTGATCTGTAAATGTACAAACACTTTACAGTAAATACATTTTTTTTTCAATCAGGAAGTTTTAATCAAGAAAGTTAGAACTAGCTTTGTACGTTCGGATAAGGCAACAAAGTTTGATTTGAAGTTGCACGTGACTGAAGTGTCTTCCAAAGGGTATTTTGCATTTCTGAAAGCTGTCTTCTGTAATACATTTTTGTGGAGGAAATGAAAGCAAATTAAACAAGATTTTATGGCTTTTCACCATCTTTGCTGATAGCTAAGATTATTGTTGTTTTATAGAAGGATAGGGTGGAAGCTCACATCTTGGTGCACTGGTGTGTGGACCTTGGCTCTGGTGCAAAGATGGCAGCCCTCCAGGAAGTCCAGCACTAAATGTCACCTGAATCCATCATTACCTGATTAAATCATTCACCTTCCTTATATAAGTGAAAGTCTGTGCATCAGCATTTCTTTCAAAGAATATTTTAGGCAAGCACTGATAGATATCTTCCCTTTTCCCCAATTGCTCTGTGCCTGTGGGCCAGCCAGACTAGCAAGAGAGTATTTTTAATTCCTTCCAACACATCTTTTAATCCTGTTATGTCATGGCATAGCTAAGACAGCTAAACAAGATGAGACAATAAAATATAAACATGCTGAAATCTGAGAACCAGAGAGATTTTTAAAAGTATACAGATTGTTCTGTCCTTTTTACTGTCTCTGCTTTCCTTACAATCTTGAAAATTGTACAAAGCATTTTGGTGATTTGGGAGTAAGAGTGAGAATCCTGATGGGTGTGTGGCTATTTTGAACCCATCAGAAATACTGAGAAAGAGACATGATTTACAAATAGTGCTGGTACACTAGTATGTATCAATGCCATTATAATTAGGTCTGGATCTCCTTTTGTTATAAACAGCTCTGAAAACCTGCAGCCCACTTAAAAAGCCCTGTCTAGTTTGAAACCAGAGACATGTGAAGTCTCAGCTAGCAAGTGATTTATATTAATGTTTCTGTAACTTTTTTAATGACCTTGTTTTCTGGTGTGAAAATCATTCAATTTGCAGCTTTGAGGACTGAGATAGTCTGTGTGCTTATAAATGGTGACAGTCTTCCATGCTGTCGTGGTGGAGTGTATCAAAATTACTCTAGATAAAATACCAGTAGGGACCAAATGTAGATAGTTCACTCCTTCTGACTTGAACAGCTCTTAAGTGACTCCCAGGTAGCAGGGGATCAGTTACCTCTGTGCCTTCAAAGCATTGATTCTCTCTTAAGGTGACCTAAATGCCCTTCATTTCTCTTGAAGATAAAGAAGTTGACTCCAGTGGGAATCAAAAGTAGTTGGTCCCTTACAGGTTCAACACCACCTAATATCAGCCTGATACTGAAAATTATGGTGCTGGTAATTTTTATGATGCTGGAAAATGATCTACCTAAAATTAGAGGCTGATAACAAAACTGTCACATAGTCAAACTAGCCAGCATCACCTTTTCAGTTTTGCTTTAAATCACCATGTTGCTTTCTAAGAACAAAATAAAAATATTTTGGAAGTTCAATATGGTATAGTTCAGTAACGCAGTACACCGATT
Organism: Chaetops frenatus; assembly: GCA_013400775.1. Lineage (NCBI taxonomy): Eukaryota > Metazoa > Chordata > Aves > Passeriformes > Picathartidae > Chaetops > Chaetops frenatus. The sequence goes on along the minus strand of VZTR01019376.1, from coordinate 63,998 downwards.
TCTTCAAAGCAACTCAACATAGTGATTTCACTAAAAACGTATTTTTAAGCTGTTTCTGTCCCTCTGTCAAACACCATATTTAAAAACTAGCTGCTCCTCCTTAGTTAATTATTCTAACAGAAAAGGGAACATTAGCAATGGAGATGAAACATAATCCTTCATACATGGTCTTGTCACCTTGAAAAGATACTTGAGACATTTGGGAACCAAATTTTTAAATGTTGTGTAACTCTGTGTATACAGTATTGTTTCTGAAGTCATCTGGGTGAAAAGTTGTGAATACAATCAAGTTTAGGCCGAATCATTTATAGATGACCTGTAGCAGAATTCTTAGGTCTATAATTTATAGAGCTTTCTTACAGTATCAGGTGAATCTGTCTGAGGATTTGTCAGCCAAAACTGGATTCAGGTTAAAATCTGACCTCATTGCAGCCTGACCCCACTTCCGAAACCTCATCGATAAGGGTACTTTTACATGTGAAAATATTTGCTCAAATTCAGCTGAGTTCTGACTGCAGAGTAGGGAGCAGAGTCTGGAAGAACTGAAACTTTAACCTGAGAGAAAATATTTTTACTTTCCTCAGTTCAGCTTCATTAAGACCTATAAACATCAAATAGTTTTTTAAGCCTGGAACTTTTTCTCTGTCGTTGTTTTCAGTTAGGCTGTTACTCTTGTTTTCCAAGAGCACCTCATTCTGAGTTTCTAAGGAACTATTCTGTTCTGGTTGGATTATGTATAAAGGTGTAATCTACACAGTGTAATTCAGTCTCTGTGTTAGCTTAGATTTTCCAGTGTCTCTCTTTCTAAGGGTTCTCTTTTATTAAATCCCAGAAGATCTTTGGCTGTAATCCTGGCTACTTTCCATTTTTGGAGTTATGTTGCATAGCAATCCATGGACAAACAGGTATATTTGTTTGGGTCTGTCACCCAGGAAAAAAGAGCATGAAGGTGGTACGTGGAGTGAACGTCACTGCAGAAAGACTTAAATCCATACAAGCAGTAGTCTCTATGAAGAATGAGAACACTTAATCTTTTAAATACAAGTTTTTGAAAAAAAAAGGTATTAAGTTACAGAATTTGAAAGAGAAACTTTGGGAGAAAAATGGAATGTTATTGAACTGAAATGCAGCTTTGTGAGCAGATTATAGCATAAAATTAGTACATTGAAGGAATGTTGGTTCATTTGTTTTTTTTTCTTTTTTTCTTTTGGAACCTACATTGCCACACAGTAAAAGTTTCAATACTGGTATCTTCAGTGTTCCTCCTGCTTTTTTAAGTGGCTCATGGCTATTCTTTCAAAACACATTTTCACCCTGCATCTAAGTCTCCCTCATAGCTTTTACTTGTCCAAAGATTTTCTGAGCATATTCCAATAGCTTGTAGTAATCCTTTTACATCTTTGGTGTTAAAATGTCAAATATTGCAGTATGAAAAGGGAAATTAGGCTTCTACTAGAACTTGATGTCTGCAGCTTCTATTTTTGTCAGTATTGCTGGGAGAAAGACCCCTGATTCTACCTGTTTCTAGAGCCAGCTTCTCACTCTCGGTATCTGGGAGGTTCTGAAGTGGTGACTGTTGATGACATTAACTTCTACCAAGGCAGGAGGCCAAGTGCTTTCAGTGACCTTTTCTTTGCTGTGGTTCTTGCTTCTCTTCTTCTGTTACCTTTAGCGCCACTGTCAGTTCTGTGCAAGAAATGGCCAAAATGGTTTTGAGAGTTTTGGCTGTTGTCTGACTTGTAAAGCCATCAAGTAAATCCCTGTACCATTAAAATTGTTCTGTCTTCACACTTCGTTTGAGTCACATCCAAACCTCATCTGTGAGGTAAAATGTGGTACCTTGGCCCACTTATGCTTGAGCTGGGTATAAAGATGTGACCATCTGAAGTATCTAAAACTGGAGAGCTGAGTATAT
>VZTR01019376.1:24836-56882 GCA_013400775.1 Chaetops frenatus | reverse complement strand
ACGTTGAAAATTAAACAGTGCTACCAAGAGCAAATGCAGGTGAATTGATTTAATCCTTTTCCTCTAAATTTTCAGGACACTACTGTGCATCCATTAACATATATATTTTAAAAAATCTAGGCTATGTGCAGCTTCTAGGACTGCAAGGGGAAGTTAAGTATCTCCTCTACAAATGAGTAATTATCTCAGTAAATTTGTGTGCAGATTTACTATGTTTCTGCATACAATTTTGTTAACTGAGATAATTTAGTTACACAATACAGATGTATGTTGTGAGTAATTTTTTTTGAATGTTCATTGTCCATGGATTCAAATCATTCCCACAAGTTTTCTTAGTAAGAATTGCATAAATTTTCTACTCTAAAAGGAAGTACCTTTTTCTGAATGTTCTACAATGGCAAAATAACTAATTGCTTTGAAAAGACTGTGTTGTTTATCTACGACCTAATATAACAACCTACAAGAACATCTGAGAGCATTTTATTTTCTTTCTCCCTTTAGTGACCACTTTCTAAACTATACTGACTCACAGTATGTTTGTAGGACTTTACTTGTAGTAAAGATATTTTTTTTTCATTTATGTTTTGTTGGAAGCTAGTTTTGGAGCTAGGTGTTGTTGTTTTTACCTATGGAAAAGTCTAGAGGTGACTTTTTGACTTGGAGCACATCCTTTATGTACCAAATTAAGAAAGATAATATACTGACTTCTTTCATGTGTAAATTGGTATAAATTTATTGATTAACATGGGCTTAAAATAAGCTGAAATTATTCTTGCTGTATCTCAAGTGTTTCTTTATGTACAGACAAGGATTTCAGTCCCATGCAGCATGTCAGAGATCATGCTGCAGTAAATCTATTCAAATGTAAACCTGTTCAATTCAATTACCAGTTTATAATAAAATTTGCTGCTGCAGCCTCCACGTTTGTCACAGCAGTCTCTACATGCTGATGGCACAGCATGCCTGGAAATTGACAGCCTAAATCTATTTACAAAAAAAATTTAGTTGCAGGCCTGAAATAAAATCAAGTTTAAGCAGCTTTGAGAGGAGCATCACATTCCTTACAAGAACAGCACATCTGCCAGGGTGCATCTTCTCCAGAAATTTTACCTTGTTTGTATGGAGTTTTCTTGTAGAAATTTATCCTTAACAAACAGTTTTAAGTGTAATCCAAAGTGAAACAATTATCAGACATTGTGCTTCCCTTCACATTTGAAAGGACTTATTACATTGTCATTTTGTGACTTGCCATATACATTTCATTATAGAAATCACAGCGCCTGGAAAAAGATTCTGAATTTTAGCTTGGCTTCTAGGGCAAGGTCCGAAAACCACTTACAGCAAATGTATAGAGTGGCTTCCCTTATGACTTCTGCATGTTGAATCATTTATGTGACAATATAATGGTGTTTTTCATCAAGCATCCAGTGTTTCTATGGGAGACCCGGTGTTAGGGTTGTGGGCCTGTGTTTTGGGGTCAAATCCTAGGAGGGAATTGGATTTCTGGTCACATGGAATACAGGGTATTTTCTGTGAGGATTTTCTGTACATATTGTCATGGGTGTTGGTGGGGCTTAACCAGCAGCACCTAGATCAAGATTCTTAATAATTTGTAAGATGTGAGCCAGAAGCCAGAGAAGGAATGCTAAAGCCATGCTGTGCTGGGCTGGGCTGGAGTGGTATTGGGGTGCTGGCTGCATCTCCTGTCCTGAGTATCACAAGAAAGTTTGTACAGACTGTTCTGTCATCATTGTTTTGGTTTAGGAACACATCATTTTTGTTTAGCTCATGGATTGTTACTTGAAAAAATGTCTGGGTCCAGGGATGAGTTTTGAGCATGTTATACTTCATACTTTAACATTCAGGAGAGGCTGATGAGCTTTTAGGCACAGGACAAATATGAGGATGTTATGTTTTCATTTGCTTTTCTAGGTAAGGGTTATTAGCAGCAAAGCAGAATACACTGCTCTCGAAGAAAATTTGCATTTTTTAATTTTGTGTGTCAGTGTTACAAAAAATCAGATTTTCAAGTATCACAATTGATTCTTCTAATGAAATGCAGTTTCTTTGACTGCATTTATATTTTGGTAGATTGTCTCAGATTCATGAGAACAGATAAAACAACATTAAAGATTCTGGTATAGTCTAGGGAGAAACTTTTCAAATGTATCCCTTGAGATTTCTTGAAATAATATTACAATTGCTAAAAGGGTGCAGGGAGACATGTACAACAATTTGCCCTTTTTAAAAATGAACACTTTTAAGACATTCAGTAGTTTTCAGTTCTGTTGGTTTATAATCTGTCTTTTAAGTTTGGCCTTTCTAGCTCTTTGGAAGCCAGTGATTAGTTTGCTTCAGGTGGTAGACTTAAGTCTGTGTTCATGTGCAAGATTGGGTATTTTTGGGTATTTCCCTTTTTATACAGCTAGTTGGACTGAGAAAAAGGTCTTCATTTTCTTTCTTTTCTAAGAAGAAAAATTGGATGTAAAACTGCATAAGATAGTACGGGGAATCTTGAATAGATATTTTACTTTTTTTTTATATTTAATGCTATGTGATCTGAGTAGCATTCAACATTTAGTCCTTAATTAGTACTATGTGCCTAATAGTAATAATATCTGTGGGACTGTTTACTAGCATGTGTTTGTCGTAGAAGGTATTATTCCAATTTACTATAGGAAAGATCTTGCTCCAAAGAGCTTCCCATGTAGAATAATTCCAATGGAGTAATTATTCCAAATTAAAATTACTTTTTGTTTCAGATGCAGCATTTGTATAACTGTTTTTTCAAGAGGTTATTCCAAATATTTTAGTTTTCTCCATAGAGGCAAATCCATAGGCTCAGTTTTACCTGCCTGTGTATTGTAAGGAGGTTAAAAACTACAGTTCAGAGGGAAATCTGTTGAATGGCACTAATGCAGCTTTTAGACCATCTGGAATATTGTATCGAGTTTTAGCTCTCACAGTTCTGTGCAGTACTACTTTGTATTTCTACCAGGATTGTTGACACCAAAACATCTCCCATGTATTTCTCATTTCTGATATTTGGGTGTTTTCAGAATTTGTTATGGACTGTGTGCAGTGACTGATCTGCATTGCTTGTTATTTCAGAAAGTCCAGTTCCTAAACAAGTGATACATGGAAAATAAATCAAAGTTTATATGAAAAGTAAAGTATACTACAATAAAATGGTATAGGTTGCTTCCTGTAAGTATGTTTGTATTTTCCTTAGGAATGGATGACCTGTACAAATTATCATCAGTCACTTTGTACCCAGTTAGAATAGGTAGAGTAACAAAATTCCAGTTTAATTAGTCTTGCTCTTACAAATGAGAGGCCAGATCCTCACCAAATATTAGTGGGAGCTCTTGGAGCTATGTTAGATTGTTGCTCATTTGGCAGGTTCAGCAATCTGTGCTTTGGGGAAATCAGCAATATACCTTTTTGTGTCTGGGAATCTTCATAGTTGCTCATACATGAGCCATCATTCAGCCTCTAAAAATGAACATAAACTCTCTGAGCTCTTCATTTGGCAGTGCTGACTTGATGTGTAACCCTTCCCATCACAGCAGTGCACTTTGCATGTTGTACTTGCACCGCTCAGTGAGTAGCCCTTAACACTGCTCATTCATTAGTTTGCTTGGGATTTTCGAGAATTCATACAGGCCCTCAAAGAGACCTCAGCACCCCTAGGGAAATGGTAAAGCAGTAGTTAGAATTTGCCTTGTAAAGAAATCCTAGACTTTTAAGTGTTTTCCTTCAGCTGTGATCTGAATAAAAGCAATTACTGACAGTTTTAAAAATGCTTCAATGTTTTAAATGGTCATGTAATGAACCAGAAGATTATTACACATGAGTTACACTTTTTCTTAACATGCTAAAATTGGGGCTCTCTAAAACATTTTTACTTCACACTTTGAGAGATTTCATTAATTCAAATATAAGAATACATTTTTTTAAGAGAGGTACGTGTATTTTAAAGCATAAATTACTGAGTTTATTATAGAAAGATTACCATATGAATATCTTTGGCTTGTGCTAAGCAGCAGATCGGATTAAATTATCATATTGATCCTTTCTGGCTTTGACAGTCCATGAAAACGAATCTAATACAGCAAGGAGAACAAGCAGCTTGAGTTTAGTCTTACGTAAAGAGATGTATGATATGCAGAGGAGCAGATTAATGGATTCTCTCTCAAAATAATAAATAAAACTAAGCAATCTTTTTTATGACTAAAATTGTGTTATCACCTATGTTTTGAGGTAGTGAAAAAGCCTGCTTAATAGGATTCCTTCTAACAACATCTCTTTTGAAAAGACCTGTGCATCAGACATTGCCAAGGTAAATTTCTCTCACAAGTCTAATACCATTACTCAGCCAAGATGAAAGCAGAAATTATTGTGGATGAAGTTTTAGTTTCTGCTGCCTTCAGAAATTAGAACAAAGGAAAGGAGAAAGCATTAATGGTATTCAAAGAAAATATTTCTGAACAGGATGACAGTTAATAGAGCGGCAGTGACCTCAGTGATATTTCTTGTGCTCTCTGTCGTAATATTACACTTAAGAAGCTCCTCCATTAATGCAGGATATTAAACAAACCTGTGTTATAACATCAAGAGATAAGATAGTGTGTCTTCTGTTGATGCCTCTTCCAAATCTCAGCTCTCTTCTATGTTTCAATGTATTATGAAGGAGTTTGATTTCTAGTGCAGATATTTTTTTGAACTGTTCTTTTCCTCTTCTATTCCTTCCTTTCCCCCTTTCTTCCCTTCCTTCCCTGTTCACCCATTCCCCCCTTTTCTTCCTCCCTTTTATTTCTCCCCTTTCTTCACTTTGATTTCTTCCTTTCCTTTTTTTCTTTCTCCCTTTCCCTTTTCACTCCCTTCCTTTCATTCAGCGTGTGCTTGGTTTAATATATACTGGGACCTGTTAAATCTCCTTGGAAACAATAGAAGCTAATCTCTAAGTGTTGTTGGTGTTCATAAGTGGGCTTCTTTGCTCCCAACCAAAATGTGACCTGATAGCCCAGTTCACACATTAGAACTGACAGCCCAATTTGTCTGCCCTAAAACGCAGCTCATGACTATCCACTCTCTGTAACTGATGAGGAAGGACAAACTATTCAACTGCAGGTTAGAGTTTATAGTCAGCTCAAGCAGCTAGCATTTCTATTCATCCACTAGAAAAGTACCCCAGAAACAGAAAATATTGGGGATGTGGATATCCTTCCCAAGTCACATGAAAGCACTTACAGCTCCTATCAAGTATCAGCCTCCTGAAAAGTTTTCATGGTGCCTGTGTTGCAGCATTGTGCCATTGTTTTGTGTTCTGTCTCTGAGTATTTTGGAGAATAAAACAGATATCCCAGCAATTCACTGGACTTGGTCTTTAAATAAAATTTCTCTCCCTCTAGATAACAATTTTGTTTTACAATTATCCTTTTATACAAATGCTTCACTTCCATAAAAGAGGAAGTATGAAGTGGATATGGAGAAAGCAGTATTGTTTATAAGTCTGAGTTTGAGAACTGTTTACCTTTCTTGGCTTTACACAGATCTGTAAAGGGGGAGGCTTTTATGTAAGCATTTGCAAATCTGATGTCAGAGCTGTTTGCTGGCTCAGTCACCAGCAGCTTCCTTGGAATGAGACTTTAAGTTGGGTCTGCTCACACAGTTGGAGAGATTCTCTCTCATTGCTGAGAATCCCAGTGACAGCAGTTGTTTGCAGGATCAGACAAGCAAAGAATGCTTTTAACCTAAAGTTACTTTATACTTTTTTCATTGAAAATAATGAATTTGAAAGATTTTGAATAGGATTAAATTTTACAGTAATTTTCTTAGTGCACATACCTTACATATTACTTGCTCAGAATTGGAAGGAGTAGGTTCTGCAGATTGATGACTCTACTTAAATTGGAATACTATTAAAAATTAATCACTTTGTACTAATATTTTCTCATCATAATCTGAGGTGGTTAAGTGCACGTCCTCATTTGTCATATTTCTTCTTTTGATCCTAAAATAAGGAAGCAATATTTTCCTTATTTTCTAGAAAATATTCAATTTCTTGCAAAAGGTGTTGGTTGGATTTAGCCCCTATAAACATTGCTTCTGCACTGGAAATATAGTTGCAGCAATAGAAGTGGCAAGAGTAGGTAGAGACAAGTCTGAAGGATGCAGGACTTTTCCCATGATCTCACAGACAAATAGCTGCCTTTTATTCTTGGTCTCTGCCACCCATAAACACATAACATTGATGTGGCACTGCCATTTATTGCAGAGCACTTGAATTCTTATATGTGGGTCCTGCCCTGTATTAAATAGGGCTCATTTTGTAAAGAGTAACATTAATGTAATTTGTATTTTTCACTTTTCTCTGTTTCTGCTGTGCAGATATTTGCACATCCCCTGCTTGAGTGGAATAGGTGTAGCATCTCTGGTAGAGGTGCATTTAAGGGCAATGCATATCCTTATCTCTAAAGTGCCACTCTGGAGCCAACCTTTCTGTATTTTACTCAGCCCTTGCCTGGACAGCACTCCCATCTCCTCACTAAGACTCTTGCTGTGTATAATCTTCATAGAAACAACAGAATGAATGTATGGTAGGATTATTTGGGGTGAAGGGCTGAAATGATGCAGGTGCTGGTAATTAGAAGCCGTGTGTCAGGTGTACAGGCAGACTCCTGCTGCTTAGGATGGATCAGCACTGAAAAGTGTGGAGGTTAGGAACTCTCTTGGCCTCTTCAGTCAGTCAAAGCAATGAATGTGTTGAGAAGCAAGAAAATTTCCACCTGCAGTTGTTGCCTCTGACCTCATGTCATGCTATCCCTCAAATATTTCACACTTCTAGATCTCTGCTGTCCTTCAAGAAAAATTAGGATCAACGTGGGTTTTGAAACATTAATGTAACTAAGCCACAGTCTTCTCTCTGACCAGTCATTGCCCTTTTATAAGCTGAGGAGTTATTGCAGATGGTGAGCCTTTGCCAGTTCTGCTCACTGAGTCACAGGAATATGAAGTTGGAATATGATTTCATTTGGTGTTTGTAATGTGGCTTTTGTGGTTGATAGTCGGCAGCCTGAAATCTGAAATAAATATGATCATCTGCAATGAATTGTCCCTTTGTCAGATTTTGCCATGCTTACTAGCTGTTCTAGTAATAGATCTCACCTAACAAGTCTTTTTTTCTTTCCTTTCTTTTTCTTTTCTTAGAGTATTTATATGACAGAAAAAGGAAATTACGAGGGGAGTCTGTTGTGCTGACAGTAGTTGCTTAGTATAGCTATTAATCCTTATAAATGAAAAACATAGCTTTATTTTAAGCATCAATAGGCTTTTATTAGATAAATGATTCTGTAGAAAGTCGAAGACAAACACAGCTATGTTAAATATAAAAACTTACTGAATAATATCAGTATTTTCCTTTTTTTCCTTTATTGTTCCAGCAAAGTTAATACATGTATCTATTTTTCTCTTAAGCGTCTGGTTTATGTCTCAGGATCATCAGATATAAGATCAGAAGTCAATTTGATTTACAGTTTTAGCGTAGCAGATCCAAAATCAACATTCCATACAATTTGCTTGCATGGGGTCTTACTGCAGTCCATGTTAAAACAGTTAATTATTGAAATACTTAATTTAGAAAAATTGAAATACTTTCTAAAAGAAAGTCTGTGTGATACTGTCCCTTAATCAGCTTAACTCCAGTCTGTGCCCTTAGTGGCACAATTGTTGGTGTGTGTAAATGTTTATCAGCAAAACTGCTTGACTAGCAAGAGAGAATGCTGGTAACTTGCTGCATGCCGAGCACACGCAGACCCTAGGAAAAAACAAGTAGTACAAGACTATTATCGCCATCTTTTATCTCCTTTTTCTTCCCTTTTCAGCCAAGCATTAGTCCATACAGTGCTGTTCTTGTCATTTTTAGTCAGCAATGTAAAAATTACTTCACCAGTGCCCTATGTCTCTAGTACTCGTTTCAGTCCTGTGGGTGGCTGACTGAAGATGAGCCATGTCTTTTTGGATCTGAATCAATCAACAGGTCAGTCTTGATAAATCATTTGTTCAACACTTATTCAGCCACATGTTGCTTTTCATGACAGTCTGCCAGATTGTGTTTACAGTGGTCTCCAGTGTCTGCAGTTCCTATGCTCTCTTTCATTTTCATATTTTCTGTAGTTCAATCAAAGCTTTAGAAATGAGCACTGTAGATTTCATTGGATAGTCAGTCTCACATTTCAGTGATAACATTTGGGAAGAGGGACTTGTTTTAAGTCACCAGAACGACTCAATTTCTGAATATAAAGTGGTATCAGTTATGGTAAGATGACTTAAGAGATGGCATAAATACACTTTCGATCCAGATTGAGGATACCTGCCTGTTGTTATTGGAGTGTTAAGAGAGGTCTTGCTCTGAACTGATTTTGCAGGTCACAAACCTTTTGCTGGTTTCCCTGTCAGACTTTTAATGAAAGCTTTTAAGTTTCCAGTTTGAAGACAGAATAGATTGCTAAATATCAAAATAAAGGAAAATAAACGTTTCCCTTTAACAGCAGCAATCTGTTTTATAATGCCAATTTAAATGTATTGTTTTTGTGAATTCTTGCTCAAAGATATATTAGAAAACTTTCTGTTGAGTTATAACTCAGGTGAAGAATTGGGCTGAGATAGTAAGGGACTTAATAGGCTCTTCCTTCTCAACAGCCCTGAAGAACATCACCCAAAGTACAAGTTTCTGACTGTATTTCAGACAGAAAGAAGTTGGAACACCTCTTGAGTCTGATGTTCACAACCACAGTCTTTGCTGGTCTTCTATCTGCTGAAATGTGCCACATGGCCATTGCTTGATCCTGTATGAGATGCAGAGGGATGCAGTAATTGGAGAACAAAGCCACAGAGTAGCTAAGATGACATGAGATTCTTCTCTTTTCTCTTTTTATCTCTTCTCATTATCATGACTTTCTATTAATTTTCCTCTTCTGATTGTATCAGAAGAATGCTGATGAGAAAATAGTTGCTGCAAGCGCATATCCTCCAGGCAGTTTGTTTCTTGGCCAGGTGGGAGAGAGAATCATTAATTTCTTGAGGTTCTTGTTAGCTGACTCACTGTTTCATGAGCACTAGTCAGGCTGAATGACTGTATTTCCTTCTGGGCATCCTGGTATTGCTGGAGACGTCCATCCTGGCAAAATGCTTCCGCTCATCTCCAATTAAAATACTTGTTATGGAAGTATTCTTAAACACAGCTGATTAATGAAATTAGGAAAAACATTTGAATGCAGAATGTTAAGCCTTCCAGCACTGGTGTTCGTCTCTAGAGAGGTGTGTGCAAGGAGAAAGCATTCGGAATGTTAGCAATCCATCCCATTTTGTTCCCCTTTGTATTCTCTAGTTTCCTGCCTTTTTACATGCTGGTTAGCTGAAAAAAGTCCTCCTCTTCACTGTTCCCTCCCCCTTTATGGAATAGCCCATGACACGTGCCTGTAAAGTGGCTTCTTGGGAATTTGCAAGTCTTTGAATGTGTTATCTGATTAAAGGGATGTATGTGTCTTTAATTCTCGTCTGCAGTTTCACCTCTGACCCCATCTGTTAAAGTGGAAAGGAGCTGAGAGTCAGCAAAGTCCCAGATTCAACCCAGATAACCTGCAGTGTGCACATTTGAATGCCTTAACTCCTAGGTTGCCCCTGAAAATTACATACTTAATTAAGTGACAGGTTTTATTGGAAAATGTGGTGGGTCTCATATCAGACAGGTGAATTGTTTATTTTGTTTATATGCTTAAGGTAGGATAATTTAGTCCTGGCTTTGCCTTTTCTATTAAAGAAGAAATGAACATGTATAAGATCTTGTTTGCATGTGTGTAATTTCATTTATTTGTTATTTTAATAGACCAGTTTCTTGCTTACAGAAGTGTAAAGTCAAACCCTCATTTCTGCTTCCTTTTGGAAAAGGAAGCTGAGTTACGTGGTTGGAAATGATGTTGCAGTTTTGGATGTGACTTTTAAATACCCCTGAATAAGGCAGTAGAAATAATGCCATTGAAAATTTGAAGTAGATGACATGAGGGTCATTTACATTATATTTTGCTAATATTGTGCTTTTTTTCAGAACAATGTGATTGTGGCATTTTCTGTGCTTTACAAATACCATAAGTGATTAGAATATCCCAATATGTTTGGACCTGTGGTTACTTTGATTTTTCCTCTGGTCATTTTCTTTTCTAGCTTTCAAACACTCTTAAAACTGAAAGGATTTTCAGTATCCCAGATCCATCCCTGTTTTCCGAAAGCTAGAGCCAAATTCTTCCCCCACTTACATCTGTTCAACTCTGGTGGTTTCACTTCTGCTACGTGGCTGTAACAATGCAGAATTTGTCCTAATCTGCCCTTTCTTTTTCAGTGGAGGATATGCACATGTAAAGTGTGCATGAACACAGTAAGTTGAACTGCAAATAGAAAAAATGTATGTATTTTGTGTGTGTGTGTGTGTACACACAAATAGATAAACAGCACACGGATAGGTTTGATAGTGTATCTACTGTACATGATATTGTAAATGGTATCTTGCTGTGCTGGAATCTAGGCAATATGAGTTCAGTACTAAAGTGTTCAAGTTGCACCTGAGCTAGCTGGAGCCTGCCAGCCTCTGCAAGCCCACTGAGAGCATCTGTCTCGCCACCACCTTGCTCACGCTGTGTCCTCTGCAGGCTCTCCGATTCTTCCGACTATGAGCATAAATCATCCACCTGTCAGGAGCTCGAGCTGCCTGGATTATGCAATGCCTGCCTTCATTTGGAGATGGTGTGAGCAGAAGATTGCGGCAAATGGTTTGCATTCATTTTAAAGCCGCTCCCGCATCTCTTCAGCTTTAATGAGGGTTCAGGGTGGTGACGACTCCCTGAGACAATGAAAGTCCCAGAGACCCAAGCTTTCTTTGTATGTTTGTATGGCCTANTTTTTTCCACACTCCACCCCCCCACCAAAGAAATGAATGGCTTGAAAATTGAGGCAGAGAACTGGTACTGCACAAAGCCAGCTGTCCATAGCTCTGCTTTTTGGCCTTGTAATACTTCCCTCCAGCTGAGCAATGAAGAATTTAAAAATCAGTCATGTTTAATGTTGATTGTCCATTTGTGCGGTCTAAAGCTACATAGTGCCTAGTTGCCTTCACTTAAAAAAATGTGTAAAAATCCTACCTTTGCATTTTATTCAGTTGCAGATGTATTGAATTACATGATCAAGGGTGGCATACCATGTTGTGTATTCCAAATTTAAAATACAGATCCTCTATATTAAGATTTCCTTGTCTTAACAAAAAAGGAAAAAATCGACTTTCAGTAAAATTGTCTTATTTCAGCTTGGTAGACCTGAATTAATCGAATTTCTTATTCACTCATAATTTTCATCATGAATTATAGACAGAATAAATATTAGTATTTATTCATGTGTGTAAGCAGAAAGAAAAAATGGAGATTGGGAGGCAAAAGCAGAAAAGTCCTTTCAAAGGCAAATGTTGAAGGTGGTGAAGATAATTTGTGCCTTCACACCTGTAGTATCTGTCTGCCCCTAACCTCAAACAACTCCCACCAGATTCTTGCAGGTACAGCCTTTAGACTGTAGCCTTATGTGGTGGTCAACCTTATGTTCTTACTGGCCTGAAAAACACGTGGTAGCAGGAATACTAAAATACCTAATTTTGATACTGTTCAGTAGTTAGCTGGGGAAATCCATGTTTAGTATCCTAATGCTACAGGTTTTCATTTATATTTAAGGAAACAAACTTGTTTAATACTTTTGAAACACCTTGGGCTTTTGCAATATGATTTTTCTGCAGTGAATGTGTCAGGAGCTTGTCAACAATTTTTTCAGAGAATATTTTTTTTTACCTTTTAGAGAATTCCTTTGATGTATAGGCAGTAATACTCCCTTTTACAGTATTAAACCTCAGAGAAAGCAAACAAGAGTTGCTTAGTAAAAGCAGGTGGTGTTAGAGGCACAGCTAGAAGGGGAACTTCTGCTCTGAGGTTAATATGTCATTTGGCCTGGGACTTCAAAGTCCAGCTGTGTCCACCCCCTTCTCACCCAATGACTGAAAGAGAGAAAGGTTTATTGCTTGTTCATTTCTCTTTTTAACACTTCTTTTTACGTGTGAGCTCTTCAATCAGCTACTGGTGAAAAGAATCCTAAAAGGTGAAGTCAAATTAAGGGCAGCTTTTGTCAACAGGGAAAATAAAGTGCTGTATTTCAATGCACCTGTGTATTTCCTGTTGATACTAATGGGAGATGCTTAGATACATGGAGACATATCTGTGTTGCCAAAATACTGAAATTTTTCTCTCAGTGAAAATTTCCCCAGCTGACAAGTAGCACGAGTGGCAGCTGAACGTGAAATACACAGCGTGTAGAACACACACTCCTGAATTGCAGTAGTACTTGGAAGCTCTGCCTATGTCTGTGTTCTGCTGCCTTGGTCTGAAAGCCAGGGGATTTTATGCAACCTGGTCATACTTAACTAGGACCACACAGAGCAAGGGAGGTTTTTTAATAGGCTGTTTGGGGAAGAGTGGAGACAGTAGTGTGTGTAGACTTTGAGATCTTTACTGGGGAGCCTTATTTGCTTCTGGTCGCAAGCTACCCTTCCATGCCATTCCCTCCCCCCTCCGGTTTTAATTTGAGGGAAAGCCAGCAGTACTGTAGTTTTATGCAAAGCCTCCAATGAACTCAAAAAAGATTATTATTTCTGACTTTGTCTTTACAGATAACTTTAAAATTTTATGCGTCAGAACATAGGATTATCTGAAGACACAAATGCAACACAACACTGACAAAATCAGATGAAAAATCTCACTCTTTTAGCCATGAAGAAATTAGATTTATCATCAGAAAAGCATTCTCTTTTCATTTTCTGAAGGGTGCTTTTTGACAGACCCTTTGCAGTGGACGTCATGCTCACAAAACATGCTGTCACAGGGCTATTTGAATATGGTGACAGGCTCATTATCATGTTGAAGACAACTGACAACACTGCAGACTAGAAATGGACAGGCTTGCCAATCAGCTGTTGAAAGGATTGCAGTTGAAATAGAGGTTTTTTTTGTTCTGAGAACAGTAGTACAAATTGACTACATTAATTCTTTTTATTATGGTTGCATACACTGTAGTTAAGGGTCCGTCACTGTTTCCATTATAAATCCGTTTTCAAGGGTTTATTAGTAGACCATAAAAAATGGTTCCTGTTGAAATTTTGCATTATAAATGTATATATTACCCTAACAGAACAAATTTCTGTGATAGTTATGTGGTGTGGAGGAGGGAGGGCAGAGAAAGAGGGCTTGACTGATTTTTAGCTGAAAATAGCATAAAGCTGAATGCATTATTATTTTTATAGAATCTTAGATGTCCAAGAGTTTTATAGACAGGTTTGTGCCTCGGGAGTTTACAATTTCAGGACGTGGTGCTGCCAAAACTTATTATGGGATGGGATTTTCCTGGTAGTTTCATTGGAATTAGTAAAGCACCAAACCTCATCTGCAGCAGTAGGTATTTGCAGATTCAGGCTGAGTAGTCAAACAATCTTGGAAAGTTGTTTTGCCTTTTCTTGGAGCTCAAAAATAGCGAGGTTGGCATTTATTGTTTTGTTT
Organism: Chaetops frenatus; assembly: GCA_013400775.1. Taxonomy (NCBI): domain Eukaryota; kingdom Metazoa; phylum Chordata; class Aves; order Passeriformes; family Picathartidae; genus Chaetops; species Chaetops frenatus. The sequence continues at coordinate 43,242 of VZTR01019376.1, read as the reverse complement.
TACTATTAATCTGGGATACTAAATTATGACTTGAGATTCAGGGAATTTTGCATATGTGATAATCCAAGCAGAATGATTCCACCGATATACTCCAGTTATGTGAAGTGAAAAGATTGGTGGAATTTATCTGCTTTAATCCAAAGTGGCAGTCCTGAGGTTTCTTTTTAATAGTGGAATTTCCCAGGTGTTGGAGTTTGTGCCACTGTAGTTTCTAGAGTGTCCTTAAAATTTCTTTAGCCATCTACAGCATCATACATCTGTGCAAATGCAGGAGTGTCTGTTTTGACAGGTCTGAACAGCTCACAAGGTATCTTCTGTTTAGCTCTGGAAGCAAGGATGTTCCTCTGAGTCCCCAGAGAGCCCAATCTGGCAGGCATTCTCAGAGCACCCTGTCACACCTCAGCACACAGACACCACACAGTGTCCGCAGTCACTTTCTCCTCTACCATCCTGGTGATCCCACTGCTGTGCCTCAGCAGCAGCCAGCCTGTGGCAAGGGACAGGTGATGTTTCTGCAGCCAGCATGATTGCTTTAGTTTTTCCACACCCTTGCCATAACTATTAGAGAGAGCTTTTTCCCAGGAGCTGGAATATCTTTCTATTCCTCGTACAGAGGAGGGTGTAAATCAGTGTAAGGGCTCTAAACCAGGAGGAACTGATGTTATCTTTTCTGAGAAAAGAAATCCAGGTTTGCTGGAGAAAAGGCATGTTGACCCACCTTCCTGCAGAAACAGGAATAGAAGGCCAAGAATCCTGAAAGGAGCAAGGCACTTCCACGAAACCTAGTGGAAGCACAGGTCTGAAAGTTAGTCATAAATTGTACACATAAACTAGGTGTAGGTGGCAGCAGTATGTGTATGTTGGCTCATTTAAATTCTATTCAGAGAGCCTGCCTTCCCCCATGCTTTGTACAGGAAGCCTGGATCTCTCTTCAGGATCCAGCTCCACTTGGTGGGTCAGATGGCAGAAGCTAGGCACTGTGGTACATAGGAGGTACATATCCTTTTGTAGGAATTGGCTAAGTATAAAATGAGATACTGAAATAGAAAAAGTCCACTTGTAGACCCCTCAGTTATTAAAGATTCATTTATCACCTAAAATGAATCTTTAATATATTCACTAAATATTTGGTGTGAGGCTGATCCAGAAAGAAGACGGTTTTCCTTTGTGTACTTTACTGGAAGCTTACAAGGAAAAATAATTTTACTTTGTAGTTCTGTGGCTTCAAAGATTTGCAGCCTTAATTGATGCTCATTTGATTACTTGATTTCAAAGCACAATCAATTACCTTAATGCATATCACTGTTCTCACAACTAAGGTGATTGCAAAATTGTGAATGTAAAAATGGAAGTCACTTCTGAAAATTAAGTCTGCAATTCTATTTGCAAAGTCAGAACTCTGACTCTCATGAATTATAGCAGCACAGAGCAAAGGAGTATATTGTCATATTGCCTGAGCTATTATGATGTACCAGGTCAATTGTGTGCAGCCTTAAAATCTTAAAAACTTCCTGAAGATATATTAACTAATGCAGGATGTTGAACCTAAAAAGTAGTGTTTAGTTGCAAATTACTGAGGAAGAATTTTGTCTTTTCCTGAAATCATGGCACCACTGGAGTCAGTGACAAAGTTTCTGTTGATCTGGAGGCAGATGGGTTTTCATGGACTGAGTAATTCTAGTGATTAAATCAGACGATTGGAATCAAGACTTAATTTCTATTCCAGAACAAGACACTTCTTCTTAGTGTGCCTCCAGCAACAATATAATAGATACAATAATATGGAGCTCACCTGCATGTTGTGAGGCTTATTGAATTAATATTTATGGAACACTTCAAGATTCTTTGATAGAAAGTGCTAGATGGCTGCATACTGTTACAATAAAGTCCTGAAAAGCAAATCAATCTGGAGTTAGTCTTATCTAGTTATAACTGACTACTGGAGCTGCCTATCATGTTAGAGTGAAGAAAGAGAAGAAAACTAGAAACACTAAGTATTTAAAAGAAACCCCAATTATTTGGAAGACTTCAGGCTTAATATTTCAATTAACTTAAGGGTTTTGTGGTTATAGATCCTTTTTTAATGCTTTGCCAGCTAGATTTCCGATTGAAACCAAGCATGACATAGTAACTTTATGTGGTTTGGGAGAGTAAATGAATATTTCCTCCTTCTTCCTCCTTCTCCTTTCCTTCTGTAAATTGCTTCAGAGAGCACACATCCTACACCTCACCTACCAGACATGTAAATAGCATTTTGTTTGAATCATTGGTTCCAGTGATTCCATGTGTGAACAAATACTGTTGATTTGTTGATGTAGGGGGTTTTGTTGGCTAAGTATTTTTATATTTGCTTTTGAAAAGAAAACTTATATTCTTATAAGCTGCTTTGATTTGAAATGAGTGACACATAGGGGTGGACTAATTACCTATTTTTCCTTCTCATCAATCAAACTCTCATTACCTCAAACATCCCTCTGAAAAGTTAGCAGCAGACCTGAACAGCAGTCTTTAAAAAGCACTGCACTGAAAAAAGCCCATCACAAATGTAAGTATACTGAAGGGACATTGGTTGAATAAAACTATCCAATGCAAACAAAGCAGTTTATGAAGTGTGTAACTTCATTTTGCCTATCACCAAATGCAGGAAGAAAACTCTGAAATCTAGGCTATGAAGCCTGGAGGATATTGATGTTTTAGCAAAACAACACAGGCATGGAATATTCTTTTTCCCCAGGACTGACCTAGTAAATTGTGCGAGCACCAGGAGAAATTTTGCCACCTGTCCCTTATAATCAAGGCCTGTCCCTTACTTAGTCTCATTTCAGTGATATAATTAAATGACACCATTTTCCCATTTATGTTGCATGAACATGCTGCCAGAATCCTATAGTCTTATCCAGGTACCCAGGAATGTGACTTAATTTGTTTCATCTAAAGCCAAAAAAAATAATCATTTGAACATGGTCCCTTGTCCTAATAGCTATCCCAGCATGGTATATTAGAATACTATTGTTGCAGCATTCATTGCAAAAATCAATAATCCACTAGATGGAGCAGAATAGAAGTGTAAAAACTGAGTTAAGTCTGGTATTTTAAGAAACAGAATTGAGTATCAAAGTGCCAGAACTCGGACAAAACAGCAGAAAAACATGACAGTAGTATTTTTGCAGTGTGTAGTTCTAGTAAATCAAAGAGCTTTACAGTCATTCATGGATTAATGTTGCAGTTCTCCTCTGTGGTTCTCTGTTTTTCTCTGAGGGATAAAATGAGGATTAATCTCCACTCTAGAAAAGATGATTATGAGAAAATTTTAGAGAACAAAGATGTTTCTAGGAAATAGAAATCTTTTTTTTTTCTTTCCTAAAACAAAGGCAGGTTTTTTTCATTGCAGAAACAATATAAGACAGTTGGAGAAAGGAATCATAAAACTTACTTTCCAGAAGTTGTTACTCATTATTTTCTGGATAAAATTAGTTACTAGGATATTTTGAGTGTGGATTTGGGGTGCCAAATCAGAACATTTTTTAATATAAATAATCCTTACATTAATACCCCCTTCAAAGATCTTCAGGAACCTGATGACAATCATAGTAGCAAGTAGATTGATGAAGATGGCAGGCCAGGCTCCAGTTGCACAGTTCATCCAGTTTCTAATGCAGGTGTACATTAGTCATGACTTAGAGCCTGCTTCTTCTGTCCAGGGCCTCCTGTGAAACAGGGTGGCCAATTATGCCAATGTGAAGTGGTTGCTCTATGAAAATATGTAAGGGTAAGATTGGTCTTAGAGCTGAAGTTACATATTTTGCAAACAAAAGGAAAGATACAGTCAGTATTTCATGGAAACTGCTATCAAATTTGGCTTGTGAAATCTGTAAACGGGCTTTGTTGTGGCCTAAGCAAGGCTTTGAACCCAGATCTCTGGAGATGAAAGCCCCAGGCATGAGCCATTTGCAATATATCACCCTCAGCTTTGTGTTTAATAAAATGCTTTTGAAAGATGCAGGTGAGCTTTATTTGCTTAAAACTGATTGCTTTGCCTTCTTTGAACAAAGATTTGTAGAACTTTGATAAAGTAATTTAAAAGTTGTCCCTTTGCATATTCCTGAATGTTTCTTTGTATCTGAAGCTGCAGTCTTCAAATTACAGCAGATAGGCTTCTCACAGAATAAATTTGGAGATGATAGTTTCTTTTTTCTGTTTTTTTGTCTAAATAGGAACTTGTAACAATTAAAACCTTCCCATTCTCACCTCTAAGTGCCCCCCATTGTTTTTGGTGTATTATGGCAGTGGAATCTGAAGTTTTTTCTTTCTCTAGAAAGGACTCTTACCTGAAATTCTAATTCTAATGATTTAAAGCATTCATACTACTTCCCATCCGGTACTACTGCACAACATCAATATGAGCTATCTGCTGGATTTCTCCCCATGCTTATTCTCTTTTTTCAATATATTATAATATATGATTTGTAAAATACTTTGGGATTTTCTTTTACTTCCAAAATAGCAGGTGTTAACATTTGTAGTTATGCATATATTTTGGGAAAAGAATAGCCTGCACTTCTTGCATTACAGGATATCTTTTCTTTCTCCTCTTCTTCTCCTTTTCCTCTTACAACACAAGTGTAGTTTTGTCCATCAACAGATGATTCTTCTCCTTTATTTCTGCCAAGTGTTCACATGCACATTTACTTAAAGTCAGGACAATATGTATAGAATTAATACCATTTTTCTCTGAAATACCATTTTTAGTCACAATGGCTGATAATCATCAGTTTTTCTTACAACTATAAAGCTGTTCTGCTTCAGTTTGCATCATCATGAGCCCATGGATTACAGGCCACAAAGACTTTGTTGAATACTGTCTTAATGCTTCCCTCTTTCTTGTTCCCAGTGTTGGCCAGACACCGAGAACCTTCTGAGGTCATGTTGGGACAGGATCTCCAAATGAGCCAGGAACTGTGCAAGAGAGTTGTCCAAGTGCTTTTTTTAAGAAATTGTCATCTTAGTGCACACTGGTTGGCACACAGTCTATAAGTAATCTATCTCAATTCAACTACCATTTTCCCTTATTCTTCCTTTTAGAAATATTAGTGCATGAGCCTGAACTCTTCTCTTCAAAATATTCCTCCTTCCCTTCTCTCTTTTTCCCAAGGATATCTGTGCCAAAACACTGTTTTTCAGAATGCTCATGGTTTGGTCTCACATTACTGAAGTACAGAAGGTGTCCATGCTCAGCATATCTGAAGAAAAGTAATTTTAATCTCTGTTTTATACTTTCTCTCTCTGTCAGTTTTGATGCACACAGAGGGCTAAGATCCATGAGTGCAAAGTCCTGCAGGCTGTCAGTGGGGACAGGGTGAAGATAGTAATGAATCTATAGCAAGCTTGGGCCCTAAATAAACCACTGGTTTTGTGAAGGGGGGTAGAGTGTGGACAGGGCATAAAGTCCTCTCATCCCTCTTTTTCCTGTGTTGGGCACAAAGAAAAGATTTTGCCTGTATTGAAGGAAGAGTAGAGAAAGAGGGAGTTCTTTGTCTAAAGAACAACAGGGCAATAACCAGTTAGTCACTTTTATGCTATTAGTGTGAAATGTTTATTGCTGAACTGTGGTGTTCTGCCCATTGTCTGATGTGTGATAAAGGAGGTTGCAGATGTCACACCAGGCTTGGGAAAAGGTGAGTGAATCTCAGTGAAATTAATTTGTGTTTTTTTTCTCCTGAGTTTGTAGGATAGAATTGCAAATTGAGTCATAACTAATGATGAAGGGCAGGTTCAGCTCTTTGCAATTATATGTTTGCTACAATATGTGAAGGATGACATGGAAACTTAAGCACATAGTTCTACACTAGTAGTAGCAGCAAGGTATTCACTGAGAAAAGACTCAGTCTGGCATCCTTTATGTACAAGTGCTCGCAAAACAGCTTCTGTTGAAGTTAGCCAGATAGGAAGGGGAAGTGGGCTCATTACCTTTGCACAGAGCACCAAGAATGAACAAAAGCGGGAACAGCCAATTACAAAAAAAAAGAAGAAAAAAAAGCTGAGTGTTTAACAGTTTTGATCTGTAGGAACACGGACTGTGAACTTGTTTGGAATGTTTCTGTGCAACTAATTAAAGAAATATTTCCTATACATATTTGTTAATTCTCAGGAGAGGTGTAATTTTTTCAAAGTTCAGAATTTTCTGAAAGCAGAGTCTTAGCCAGCAGTTTAAAAAACCCAGTAAGACCCAATAGGAACAATATTAAAAAGATGAAAGTAAAAAACTTGAAAAGATGTTGAGACTAAAAGTTCTGATGGGATTGTCCTAATGAAATGGAAACTGTCCTCTTTGGAAAGATTTTTTGTAAAACTATGCCATCACACACTAACTCCTATAGTACTGTTCTGTAGGTTTGTGTATGTGGTTGCATGTGGCTTATTAGCCCTGCAGTACTTGAAAGTCCTGCTCAGGATTATCTTGGTAGAAGAGAGGTGTTAGTTTTAAATTGCAAAATTGAAGAAATAAGTCTTAAATAGAAACCAGCTTGTTTGTCTCAAAGGGGTAGTCTGTGGTAAAAGAGGAGTGTTCAAAAGAGACATTTCCAGGTAAATATTTGTTTGCATATTAATAGTTATGTGCAAGCAATGAAAGAGGAATTAAAAACCAAATACAGGTGGAAAATAAATTACCCTGTGCAACATGATTGAGAGTCCTGTGCTTAGAAGACTGTTTTGCAGAAATAAGTCTCTGTGAGTGTTCTAAAAATGTTAAATTTTTTGTAAGCATGAGTACTTTACCTATTCTGTTGTGAATGTATACTGATAAGGAAAACCCTGAGGCTTGATTTCAGTGGTGTTTAATTTTCATCTCACATTAAAAGCAAATTCAGTTTTACTATACTACAATGTTATATGATGGCCTAAATAGCATGAAAACAGCAGAAGGTCATCTGTTTTTTCAATTCTTGTTCTAATACCCTGACTTGTCCATCAAAGGTTAATGGCTCATGTACAACAATAACTGTATATTTGAATTATTTTGTGATGCAATACAATATGTACATTAATTTTTGCACCATTTTTAACAATATGAATTTTCATTTTAAAACTACAATAGTAAACTATCAATGTCATTAACCAGCAGTATTGATTTACTATGGACATTTAGTTATAAATTAGGCCTGATCCATAATCCATTAAACACTTGCTGTAATCTTGAGACTTCTATGACTACACCTGGTGAATGAGAGACATTTTCCCACATTTTTCTTTTGATTAATTTAAATTGCTATGCAGTTTTGTTCAAATACAAGTAGTTGTGCTTTCACACAGGACTGTCTTTGGATTTTTGTTTTGTTTCTTCTTATTGAATTAAACGTCTGGAAGCGTAGCCTACCCCACCAATGTGAGAACTGAAAGTGAAATAGATGTGTCTCTGTTCATTCCACAGCCAGAAGGAATGAGCAGTAAGCTAGCAGTACACTTGCCAAAATAAGTGACAAATACAGATGTTTCAGGAGGACTAGAAAATATTAGTTACAGAACTCAGCACTGAAGTAGCCATGATGGCATTTAAAATACATAAGAACCAAACCCTTATATTCTAATTGGACGTTATCTCCATTAATTCAATTTCCTCCTTTCACTCATCCACATAGTTTTTGATAGTAAGGTTTCATCATGCCCAGTAGAAGTTAAGGAACTCGTGAAGTATTTCTGCAGTGATGCACAAGGTGCTGATGGTGCTACTGCTCATGGAAGGCATTGTTAGGCTGCACAGAATGGGCAGCATTCCCTTGGGATGCAGATGGTTTGCCCAAGCAGTGCCTTTGTAGACTGCTGCTAAAAATTTCACTCCCAGACCATTGGACTTCTTATAGTCTAATTTTGGCCATATATGAGGGTTACTTAAATGCAGAGATAACATTAATCTTTCAGTAGCAACAAGTGCTGGCTGTGGTTAAGACGAGGAGCTGAGCATTCCTGCAATCAAAATGTTGCTGCTGCACATGAGTAATACAGTATGTGATCATTTCTGAACATTAAATCTAACCTGGATTGGGTTCAGCTCTGCTACATGATACCATGTTGCCTCACATGGCACTGTTTTGCCCCTTTGGTCCTTGAAGATACGGGACAGCAATTAGCAAGTACCTCATTTAATTGGCAGGAGTTCATATAGTATCAGCCCTCGAGCCCTCATGATGCTTGCGTAAATAAGTGTTTCTATTTCTGTAGACAGTAGGCATTTGGTTGTGTTGCCTTTTTTTTTTTTTTTTTAACAATGTAACTGCCTGGGCTTAGTGTTACAAATCATGAAACATTTTGTTTATGCATTATAAATAGTGATATCTATTTATAAATCAAAGGCACTGTGTTCTCACTCTATTCCTAGGAGGCCTTTGGTTGTGTTAGCATTACCCACACACCATTTTGTTGCCCAGGAAGCTAAATAGAAATATATGACTCTTAGCTGGCCTCATTAATGTAACAATAGATACGGGTTGGGTGCAGAATCTGAAGGAGTCACTGAAAAACATAATAAGTAGCGAGGGGAAAAAAAGAAAGCCCAACAAACTGAACTTATTTTAAATTATTAAAAAAATGTTGTTCATGGGAAACTATGCAGGGGTTTATTTGGGAAAGCAGAAGAAAAACCCTGAGGTGGTAAGAATTCCTAAAAGGTGGGGAACAGTTTATCTTTATATCACATATTCATATGGGAACAATTTATTCTCATCTTGGAGGAATGGGAAATATTTTAAAGTTAATAATGTTTCTGCCACCTTTCTCTCCCCTCCAAAGCCTACCCTGCGTCCCCTGTGACTGGTACAGAATCTACATCAGAAGTAAAGAGGTGAGGGAAAGAAGAAGAGTGGAATGAGATCAGCTCTGTGGTTTGTGACAGCCTATAAAATTAGAACAGCCTTTACAAAAACTGGAACTGAGTAGAACGCATAAAATCCAGTAATCACCTCTAAACGTGGGCCAGTTGGCAATCCCATGCTGTGATTTTTTGTCATTGCAACAGGATATCTTGCTGCAAATCAACAGATCATATTCTAATAGTCATATATACTAACAGGAGAGAAACATTTGTTGCTGTTTCTTTCAAGCCCTGTGGAGGGGATTTATCATGGTGTGACAATCCCTGGCCCACTGATCTTGGAGTTTGAAAGATAGTGCAGATTCTAGTGCGAAGAAGTTGCTGGAGTAACTGGTATTGGTGGGTGTTTTGCTGTGCTCCCCCCTTGCTGCAGCCTAGGAAACATCTCTTCAGCTCAGCTGGTACCTTGCTTCTCTGGGTAGTGTCTTAGCCTTAATACTGAATTTGGAGCAAGTAGTTCCCCATGATAGTTAATAACAAGAAAATGATGTAGCAAGGTGTTACTTCTCTGGCTTTCTTGTGGTAGGGCTCTATTTGTGAGCCCACTGTTTCAGAGGGGTTTTCTGCACATCCTCTCCCTGCTGGCATGGTAAAGCCAGTGCTTCCTCAGCGAGGGCATGTACAATTCCCAGCACAGCTGTAGGGATAAGCTACTGCAGACACCTCAGATGCACTCCTGCCACAACAGACCTGCTGACCCGGGGCCCTGCAGTGCTCTCAGGGCTCTGTGTAGGGTGAAGTGCCATTTGCTGCCCATGTAAATATATACATGCCTGCTCCTCCTCCCTGTGTCAGACACCGCACAGACCCTGCCTTTAATAGGCAAGGTTAGAAGGATAGAGTGTAGCACATGGGCCCAGTCTTCCTTTTTATAAATCGGTAACAATGGGGTGTTGACAGGCCTTGAAGCCTAGACAGGCTGCGGGGGTCATCACGATAAGGAAGGATTAGTGTATATAATTTGCCAAATATGGCACCAGCCACCAGCTGGGTTTTTCTGCACATGGCAGATTATCTACAGGAGCTTCATGGCATTCACCTTAGCTGCTGGCTGTGTTTGTTAGCAAATGTATTGCTGCTTCCAGTTTAAGAACCAAGTGCTAAGCAAGGAATGCATGCAAATGAGATGAAAGGAGTTGTGGTTTAAATTTTGACTGAGGACAAAAAAATAGCGTGCTATACAGTCTTTACGTATAAATACTTTTCAGTACCGTATCTGTTTTTCCTTTAAGATTTTCACTTGAGAGATTTTGTATGCATCTTCATTCTTTGTAAATAAAGCTGTTTCTAACTTAATTCCCTGGAGGATATAGTTATCCTGCCCAAAGATCAATGGTCACCGGAAAATATAAAGAGCCCCTAGATCAGATCTTTGACTGCTTTGTAGATAGCTAAACTGCCCACCTTAAAACGTTAAGAGAACGATAAATGCCATAAATTCTTGGCTGTGGTGAAGAAGAACTTGTTAACCCCAAAGTTACTGGAAATAGATATCGTCCAATTCTAACAAAATTGCTGTGTTGTAAACTGTATTTATTCCTTAAAAGAAAAGCAAGAACAGAGAGATTTAGTCAATGCTTAGAAGTATTCTCCAAATCAGATTTTCACTGACTGTGTTAATTTGCAGTTTCAGGTAGAGTTCATACTTTTGATCTGCCAGATGATACTATGCCAATTTATGGCAATTTGTACAAATGCTTAAAAATTAATACATGTGCAATTAGTCTTTTCCCCCCCCCTTTTTGCTTACTTGAAGGTTTTATTTGTTAGTATGACAGTTTCTTTAAAGTAAGGTGCTGCGTTCCCTTTGTGCTTCCTTCCTCAGTACCTGGATAAGCTCCCCCAAAAAATAAAAGACCCAATGTAAATAAAATTTTGCAAGTCATTCAAGGATGCAGCGAAAGACATAATTGACTTTTTGGACCATATTTAGAACAAACTATCCCAAGGCCTTTTTTTCCCCTCACAGCAACACTTCCCACTGCACTAGATCTGACAAGATGGTATGCATTACTTTATTTTGATACTGACATTTAAACAATAAAATAAAGCCATTTAAAACAAATAGTGGTGCTTCAAGTGTCTGAGCTGTCAAGATATCAAATTATATAACTTGGAAAAATCAGAATTCATTGTTAATGGTATGCACTTAACACAAAGGGTCGCTGGAGTACTAACCAGATATATATTCAGCTACCATGTTGGAGCTAACAGGCTGTATTCCTTTAGATAGAATTGACTATATTCACTTAAATGGACTTGACTCCAGTACAATCACTGTATTCAAATGTCAAAAAAAAGAGAAAGAGGATGTCACGTAGGGTCACAAATTATGTTGGATTTTGACAGATTGTAGCCTTGCTTTACAAGAGCAGTAACATCTCATTTGTCACCGTTTGATCTGTAAGTGCGGGAATGAGAGCGGAAGGCCCTCCATCTCCACCGCAATTTAATCGCTCTGAGGCCGACAGTGGCAGCTAAAGCCACCTGCCCATGCACTGTACTGCTGATCTGTTTTAATTTAATCGTCCGTCAGCTGGGATGAAAGCATAAATCGTCTCCCTTTGATCTGCAAACGGTGTGGGTTTTTTGTAAAGCATGGTGCAGAATCAGGGAGACAGTTTTCACGTTTAGTGCAACATAGACAACATGGGCTTGAAAAGCTTGTAAGTGATATTTCACTGTAGTAGTAAAGCAAGAAGTTGTTCTTTTTGTAAATTTATACAAAACAGCATAGAGGAGGTTATTGATTTAATAATGTGTTAATTATTGAAGCCTGAAAAGCCAACTTCTACTCTTAAATAACTTAAACATCTTTAAAACTCTGAAGACCCTTAACTCACCTTGTTTATAAAACAAGGGATAGGAAAAATTACTTGGTGATAACATAGTAATTCTGTGAACTGTCGTCTATATACTGGGCATGTTATTTGGTTACTTTGCATGTAAATGGATAAGGGAAGATCTTTACATAACAAACAAACAAAACATCTGCCTTCTCCAGTGGAAAATCTTACCTTTTTCTGGTATTGTTGGAAGTTTTGTTGAAGGCCAAAATGTTACATGCACATCAAATATGGTTGGTAGGCCAAACCTTGCTTTGGCATATACACCCTTTCATGGAAAGAACCAGCATGAACACAACTGAAAGTAAAATGGTAACATTTGGAAAAAATCTTTCTCATTATTCTTTTTTTGCAGAGTAGTTACTGAGGGGAAAAAAAAGCATTTGTACATTTCTCTTCTTCTCAGCCCCTTCTTCCAACCCTTTACAGCTTCCTTTTTCGGACTTGTGCCTTTCTTAGTTTTTGTACTTGGCCTCTCACATGAGGTACATCATTCATGCTTTCGATGATGGACATTTGTACAGCACCTCCTTGAGCTCCTTGTCAATCCAAGCTGGTCCTTCCAGTGCTTCAGTCTTTAAATCTGAAGCAGGACAGCAGTAGAAGGCTCACCACTCAACTGCGAGAATTTTTACTGACCCCATAAGCTTTGAGATACGCCATCTTTTCTCTCTTTCTTATGAAGGCTTTAGGGACTGTACTCCCAGGTCAAATTCTCATTTGCAAAAATGAAAATCAAAATCTCAAACCCTCCCGAAAATTCATACAAGCCTGAAGAGTTGCATGTATTCTCTGCAATAACCTTTTTCTGGTTGGGATTGAAGGTATAAACTGCCTAGTGAAGACTGTGAATCTCTTTCCATTAGTGCTGAGACTATACTATGATTTCCCTTTTGGGAGAAGGGTTTTTTTTTGGTCATGTATCAAAACTGGAAAGTTCTTTTCCTAATAAAAAACACAGTGTGTTTCCTTGACCTCTCAGAGAGCAGAGAATACAAACCACAGTTTGTAAGAATCCCTCCTCTTTGAGTGGCTAAACACATTTTATTTCCCAATCTTGGCAACATTTTACTTGAAAAGGCTTTCCATCTCCATTACTTGTAGCAGGATTTTATTATTTGGCAAAAGACTCTGTCTTGGGATAAAGAAATGTTTATGCTTTCTCTTGTAAAATTCTGTTCAGCATATGCTGGAATACAAATAGTGAAAAATTGCCTTTGTTCTTCTTATGCTTTCATTCCTCATGAAAATTTTGTCAGGCTGACAATATAATAAATAATTATGGAGTTGCTGTGGTACTGGAATGGGGAGGGAGAGGGAACCATGCTGCTGTCTCCCTATACAGATTCAGCTTATGGAGCAACCAGGCCCTGACTGGTTTGTTCTAAAACAAATAAACCACTTTCTTGGGGAAAGAAGAAGAAAAAGAACACAGAAAAACCTTATTCTTGTCCCTAAAATTGACCTCTGAGACTGACCCAGATCCCTGGGTCATAAGCTCACTCAGCATGGGACTGGAGTCAAAATAGTCAAATGGGTCAGACTGTTCCTAGCCCTGCTAAATGACCCTTTCTCATCCTGAGTTTTTTGTTAGTAGTTGAGGTGGGCAGGAATTCTCCAGTAACACTCAGTGGTGCAGTTCTGAAATTTAGGTGTTAAGAGGTTGCTGACAAAGCACACGAAACAGAAAGATTTTTGTGCTTGCAAATACTGCGAATTATTGTATCTTCCTCAGTTTCAAAAATATACCTGGAAAGTCATATGTGTTCAGGCTAGTAGCATATAGCAAGAGGATATTAATTTTCAAAGTTCAGCATCATTTGCCTAATTTTCTGTATAAAGTCTGGTGCAAAAGAAAGCAGAAATTAAGGCTGGACGAACTATAGTTGGTCTTGATGTCTTTTGGCTTCCAACTTCTTTGTGGACCAAACCTGGGGATGGCTGTGCAGTGTTTGTAACTGCAAGGGGTTTTAGGTGGAATAATGAAGCACATGGATGTGTGCACCCTGTGTAGTGTAAATTACGGTGACAGTTATCTTTAGTCGTGTGTAGGTAATGATAACACAAATAGCAATAAATGTCATATAGCCTTATACTGAACCATCATCTAATCAGTCCTAGGAAGGTTTATTTAAATGTATTTAAATAAAAGCAATCTAAACTAGCAAAAGAGGACAAATTAATTTTCATGCTAAATTTTTATGTGAGGTAAAATTACTTTGCAAGTCTGAATAGCTTGTTTTCCCTAAAGAGAAAAGGTTTCTACCAAAATTTAGTCCTCACAATGATGCTTCATGGGCATGGGGCATTGCTTCACTGAATTTTTAATTGAGACGATAAATTAGCTCTTCATTTTCAACTACTGATTAACAAAAGGCCTGTTTTTTAATCCCATTGCAGTTACTGGCAACATTGTCACTGAGCTACTGGATACAGGATGGACTTCATAGTACTAAACCATAACATCCTGAAAGATACTTCCAACAAGACTATCTTTTTATTCCAGCTTTGTGAAAGGTGATGTCAGTCTAGTTTTGTATCCCCTTCAGACATCCAGTCCTTGCCCATCTTACTATTTTGGGTGTTTTTTATTAGCTTTTCTATTGGAATTCTGAACTCCATTATGCTGCAGTCAGATAAGTACAAATACAAACCACAACATGCTGCTATCAATACAGTCCTCTCTTAAAACTCCAGCGCACACAACAAACACAGATAACTCCCTCCTGATAAAGTCCTTGTATCTACTTAGACTAAGTAGTGTAATGAAAGTGAAGGCTAAGACACAAATGTTTCACAACATATGATAGGTTTGTGGAAAGTACAATAATAACAAATGAGTTGGGAGAAAACCATTCAAGAGTATTGCAGTTATTTATGGGCTCTCAAGAGTACATTCATCTGCTTTGCATTTGTGATATTTGTATTGGTTTTGCCAGAGTGTGTCCTTGCATTCATTCATGCTCTCCATTCTTCTGTGTTGATGTCACTTTTGACAGGAGTCACCAGGAATTCCCTCTTATTGCAAAAAGCAGAAGCAATAATAGGAGGATATGACTGATACCGTGGTAGCAATATGGTGCTAATGTATAATTAGCATTTCTGCCTTTGTTTTTCATAGTGTATTTTGATATTCTGTTCACAGCTTGAGGTGTATTGCTTATATCCACTCACATAGTCTTCCTCGCAGTGCATGTGGCTCAGTGTACATCAGGAGTGGTGGTGGCACCATTGTGTGCCGATTTCTGTCTGTACATGTGCACACACAGGTCAAACCCCCTGCTCCTCATGCACACTTACAGATGTAGCTCTATGTCTTATTTTATATAGTATTGGGAAACTGTTTGTTTCTCAGAGCCAGGTATTTATGTTTTCTTCCCATTAGGGGGGACAGGATTCAATGGCTCAAGTAGTTCAGTTCTCCATATAAAAGGCCAGTTGTTTTACATCTGGGAAATTGGAAAAACTCGAAAACTTCTTTACTGCTCCTTTTCTTACTGGTTTTTAAAGTTGACACACACACACACATTTGCACACATCTGTCTCAGATTATTATGAATTACACATTCAGGAGGTGTCCATGATCTAAATGGCATTATTAAATATTCACCTTAACTGTACAGACCATGGCAGCCAGAAATTGGTTGTGGGTACAAATAATTTTTCAGCCTGTCTGTTCCTAAGACAAAAGCAATAAAGCAAGCTATTATTTAAATTGATAAAAGATGCAAACACAGCTTCCCTGGGTTTCTAGATTTATAGTAAAAGAATAAATATTTCATTGGTGATGCTAATTAAAGATTGGTCAAAGATTTATCCATGTCTTTTACTTCCAATAACTATTAGACCTGATTAGGAAAAGTAACATTTGTAGTACTTTACTAGCTGCAAAAAAAAGTTCC
The DNA here is from genome assembly GCA_013400775.1 of Chaetops frenatus. Classification (NCBI taxonomy): domain Eukaryota; kingdom Metazoa; phylum Chordata; class Aves; order Passeriformes; family Picathartidae; genus Chaetops; species Chaetops frenatus. The sequence continues at coordinate 27,628 of VZTR01019376.1, read as the reverse complement.
ATGAAGCCCACTTTACCAGATAATGATTGGTTTATTAGCCTTTGTTTATTGAAGTGTTAACAAAGAATTCAAGAAACTAGTTTCTGGTGGGAAAACAATGAGTAAGAATTAATTTTTTAAAAACTTGACTCTTTACTGTGGCAAATATTGTATCAGGGGAAAACTGTTTGAAAATAACCATTTTACTAATTAATTTCCATGTGGATAATGGATATACACTAAGGAATGGAGATAGATAAATATCCCTATCACAGGCAAAATTTAAGTAAAGCCTGATGGTAATATCTACACCCTTTTTTATAAAATCCAATCAAAAAGAAACTAGAAATACATTTTTGTACTGACACTTTCTATATCAGAAACCTGGGATTTTCATTATTTGATCAGGTTGAAAATCTGTCATTCTGCTGTGTTGTTTCCATCTGCAATTGAATGACTGATTCTTTCAAAACAAAGCATACAAGTAATTAACATCCTTATGCAGTTAATATTTGGAGAGTGGGGGAATATTTTTTCCAAATATTCTTTAATTCTCTGACAACTTGATAAGGCATATTCTGCTGGTTTACCTAGCTAGTCTTAATTCTGTTCCTTTATTCTGCAAGTGCTAAATCTATCAGCCCACTTGCCTACAGGGTTTGGCCCAAAGACTACTGAGGTCAGATAGCAGCTTGGAAATAAAGCTGCCAGTGCTTTTCTGAAAAGTCTTCTTGTGTTAAGTATCTGGGAACCTTTTGTAGGTCTTCTTTTTCTGTCTCAGATGTAAGGCTTTTTGTGTTTTTTTTTTAAATATAAGCATTAGTTGAATTTTTTATTTCTTATCTAATATAATAAATGCAATGACTGAAGGTATTTGTAGCTGTGAGAATGTGTTTGTTTTCAATTTTTTTTCTTTGTTCCATATTAGTAAAAATTCTTTAGATTTAATAAGTCTGATACAGCCACAATCTGGTTGATAGATTAATGAAAAACTTAGTTGCGGAATTCTTTTCAAAAGACCCAAATAGATAAACGGATCAGTCCTTGAATTTATTTAAAAGCAATTACTCCTCTCTGTTCCAGGGAAGAAAGTTCAGAAGTTACATAAAGCCTCTTCTTCTCCAAATACTTTATTCAGAGTATACTTATTTTATACTGTTTTCATTAATGAAAATACTGAGTAACTGTTAGTTTAAACTATGTCTTTAGTGACCTCCACAAACTGGCTTCCTGCATGTGTTCACCATAAATTGATATTTAAATTTCAAATGAGCTAAATAAACAGTTTCATTCAGATAAAGAGCTGATTTTGTTCCTCTCATGTTATATTAATATTAGTATTATGGAGTCTTCTGTACCCTTGCTTTACTTCCTGACTAGCTGATAATTGGGTTGGCAGAGTATACCTGGGGTCATCTTGTTGAGCTTATCTGCACAAGAGAAAGAGTGGCAAATAATAAGGGAAAGCAGCAATAAAATAGTGAAAAAAAATGAAAGGAAGATTTAATCTTTGACCAATTTGAAACATATCCTAGAGAATCCATGGAGAAAAAGATAAAGTGTGACTAAGAGTAAGTTAACTAAACACATTACAGTGTGTGAGAGCAAATGGAGTTAGTCCATTGTACATGTTTAATTTCCTATTAGTCTCTGGCGTTTACTACTCCAGTCTGAGTTGGGGCATCTGTAAATTCAGTTAAATACAGTGCATTGTCTAAACATATCACAGCTCCAATCAGTCACCCGAGCTGCTGATAAGAAGCCTCTTGTATTATTGAATCTACAATAGGGAGGCTCTGCAGGCACAAAGATAACAGCTAGGTATTTCACTTTAAGTATGAGAAAAAGCAGTGACTCGCCTTTGCTGCTGCAGCTCTGACATTTATTACTATTCCCTGATTTGTTTTATACTGCTGATGTGAATTTGGTTTCAAGTGCTTTATATCTCCTCTTATTCCTAACTTAAGACCTCTCTCTGGAAACAGTAAGGAAAAACAAGCAAGCTAAAATCAGCTTTCCTGATATTGTGTAGATAGGAACAACTTGAGCACTTCCTAGTGCTTTAGGAATGTCTTGCTGCTTTCATGCCTAAAGGATGAAACAGGCTTTTGTTTATTCTTGCACCATTTTGTTCCTTTTGAATTAAAGGAGTTTCAGTGATGTTGCTTTAGAAATGAAGCTGCTGAAGAGGAAGTGTGAATCTGGCCGTAATAGCTGGGGATTTAGACTTTTCAAGTGTTTTAATAGTTCTTTCTTTAGAGCCCTTGAGTTGGAAATAAAAAACAAGTCCCATCAGCAGATAATGCAGATAGAAGTACTCTGGCGACTGTGTTAAATACAGAAGAAAACTGTGGATAGATATGGGATTGATGGTGACCTTCAGGCCTTTCAGGGTCCTTTATGTTTTTCAATTTAACAATGTCTTTTTAGTCATAATTTTTTGCCAGACTTCAGGTGTTTAGGATAAAATTTCTTCCGCCCAGATACACACTCGTATGACTTATTTTCCATAATATAGATATTTATTGATAATTATATATTATTACTATCAGTATATCACTATTAATACACCAAGGATATATATACACACAGCAGGTCTATATATAACCAATAGATATCGTATCATAGATAATGGAACATTTATATGCTATTTATTTACCCATAAGCTACATTATGTTTAAAAATGAGAAATTCTAATCTTAAAATGTCATGCCAGATATTTTCCTGTTGTTTCTGCCTTCTAGGAAGATGCTCATGTTATATTAATATATACTATACATTTAATTTTCTTAATTAATTGGTGATTTTATAGG
>VZTR01019376.1:7254-20639 GCA_013400775.1 Chaetops frenatus | reverse complement strand
TCTTTCTCTTCCCTAGTAGACAGCCTCTACCTGGATATTAGCAGTTTGAGGAAGGTTAAATTGCTATTTCATAGATTAGGATTTGTTAACAGATGTAGTTATTGGTACTGTGCACTTTCCTAATCCCTCTTCAGTATTGGTGCATCTCCAACCCTACCATTTTAATTAACATTGAAATTCTCATATTATTTTGGTGTACTGATTACAGGCAAAGACTAAGTGGAAGTCAGTTTGGTATCCCAAGAGACCTCAGTGTTAACAATGCAGAAAGATTTTTTTTTTTCCCATTTCTTCCCTTTCCTGAACTCCAGATAAGCAGTAGGCCCCAGTTAGATTTTATTACTATCACGCACACTTCATGGTCATCTTTTAATATTTGAAAGGATCATTTGTTAACTGGAAATGGTCAACTTTTTTTTCTTTGGCTTTTGAAATATAATTTTCAATTTTTAATTTGATTCATTTAGATGAAATCATTAATCAGGGTTGAAACTGAGTTAATTTTCTGGAAAATAAATGAGGTTGTTAGAGTGAATGTTATTAAGTGGGCTCTTTGCACGAAAGGGATAATAGCTGAAAATATGGAAGACTTTGAGAACTATAGCAGTTGAGGGATGAAAAACAGAAAGGTTTTTTTTCTAGCTAAGTGCAGTCATTTTTTAAAGGAAACTAGGCATATGAGGAATATTTCAGAGCTATCATTATTAAAGTAAGTGTTAGAGAGTAAATAATCTAAATATATATATGAGTCAAAATCCTACAGAGCCTATAGATGGTGATTTTTAAAAGTGTTCTGTTTTTACAGAACATTGTGTTCCTCCTAAATCTTAGTCTTTGCTATTCCAAGCAATGCCCACTTGTTTTTTGAGACTGAGAAACGTAATTCTCAGTAGTTCAGCAGAGTTACAGCCATCCAGGTAGAGAGCAAGCTTTGGTAGACAGGGAATACAGGCCACTAAACCTTTTTTTTTCAGTCTGACCCAAATTCAGCTCCTGGCCTTGAGAGGGTTCTGTTTGCTTATTCTCTGGAGTTTACTGCATGATACAAAGTGATTAAGATAGCCATCAAAATCTCTTACAAACACAAACCAAAGATCAAGGGATTGGACTAGACAGGCAACATCCTAGATTTACCATTCAAGTTTATTTCAGTTAACTACAAGATTTGTTTTGCATTGTTTTCCTAATGCCATCTACTTTCTGCTAATCTTCTACTTAAAACCATGGTTTGTTGGTTTTGGGTTTTTTTCTCCCCTGGAAGATAGGGCTGCCTCCTCTGTTCTGATAGGAAAGAATTTCTTCCCTTCAAGTGCTCCAGTCTTTGCTCAAGAGCTATCATAACACCAAGCACTTAGTGGCCTTAGGTCAAAATTTTTGATGGAGCATTACAGGTCTGTTTGGGTTTTTCTTAATGCCTTTGTGCTTGATAAGGACCATTTTGAAGTCTGTTACTAGGAATGAATGATGAAATCTGTAGGTGCCTTACCCAACAAGGTGTTTCCTTGTAGATGTTTTTTAACTGCCCTGTCCAACAGGATATTAAATGCTGCAGAGGGAAGTAGGAGTACATGCTGTTCCAAAAAGAGCCTTCTCAAATGGGGAAGAGTGGAAAAGTTCCTGCAGTGGAGCAGAAAGTCACATGGAAGTGAAAATTTTTCTGGAATGTACTTTTGTGATGTGCTGTTCCTTGGTAAGAGAGACAGTAATAATAATCTAACTTGGTTTAAGCTTGAAATACTCTTCTTTTTAAAATGTAAATCTCAGTATGAGTTCACTTTTCCTTTCCCTTTAAAAAGGGACAAACAGCAGCAAACGACTCTGAATCCTGGCAGACATGGAAGCCGAGTTTGTATATCCCCTTTGCTAACAAAGCTGTCTACAGAGAGGATAACTAAAGGCTTCTAAATGTCTAAAATAGTACTTGAAAGAGTATTATTTAAGACTGAGCAGACCAAATGTTGATTTACAATTTCATCTTCAGTTACATCATCATGATGTAATGAATCACAGTGATGTAACAACCTCAGGTGAATAACATATAGCATGTTAAGCCAAACATTTGTGTGCTATAAATATTCTTGGGCAATGCTGACTGGTTTTGAGCTACAGGAAGGAAGTACTTCTCTGCTGGAATAAGAGAAGGTCCTGAAGTCCCTACACATGATTAAGATCAGGCACTTAGCATCAATTAGTCAATTGCAATTAGTTACTACTAATGGATTTTGCATCCAGCTTTCATTGCAGACCCTACCTGCTAATAGGAACAGATTAGTGGCTCAGCCAGTGAGGCCAGAGGCCCCAGGTCTTAATAATATAATTTAATATTAAGAATAGTAGGTTTATGGTAGAGTTATGTAGATTCTATGAGAGTACGAAGGGGGCCTGCTAGATCTCAGTAACTTAGTTCTGTACCTTGGAAGTTAATAAACTGCTGTAAGTAGCAGAAGCAAGATCATACCAATGCTGTGCCATTAACTTTCAAATCTATCATGCATACACACCTTCAGGTTTAATTGTCTTGTTTTCAGTATGTAGTGTATTTTGGGATGCAGAGGCTATTTCTCACGGGATATATTGACAGAAATTCTTAAAATCGTTCCAATTTTAAATCAGGTTTTGAGATGTTCATGTGGAGACAACATTTGTTGTTTCTGTGTAACTTGTAGATTTGCTTCTTGATTTGGTTATAATACTGGCTGCTTTTCTTACAGTTCTACAAAATGTGCAGAGTCCATCATGAGCCATGTCAGACTCTCAAACTCATAAGTGAGTAAGGTTGGCATAAAGATGTTTCCTAACCAAGGCTGGGATTTTTCTAGGATTTTGCTGCATTTGGTACTCATGAATATAAAATAGCTTGTGGTGGGGAAGGGACGAGGGAGCATGAAGATGGGATCAGGGCAGAAAGATGGCAGGCAGTGTCACAGTTACGGTGTGTAGTGAAGGACTGGCTGATCAAGCTGACCATGTAGGGATGCCGTGGTTACTAAACAGCGCTTTGCGTCTTGCTTGGAGGCAGTTTCTGACAGGTGGCTTTGCTACTGCCTGTGATTTCAGAAGCTGGGTCTGTGAAGCCAAATCATACCATCTCCTAACTCCCCTTTTCTCCTTCTATGATGTAGTCCAGCTTTCTGTTTCCATTTTCTTTGGTATTCAGTCCTGGACAGCTTTGTGTTTTCTTGTAGTGTTTTGTGGTATCTTTGGACACAGGTATTTCAATTCCTTTCTTTCATCAAGAAGTTTCTTAAAGGGAAAGTTGTGTTGCATTTCTTATTTAGAAATAGACCAGAGAATTACCTTTATTTTGGATATTCTGGCCTCCAGTGAGCATTTGCAGTTTCTGGATAACCTTTAGCGTTTATCTTAGGATGGTGTTAAAAGAGTCAAGGCTTCATTATATACTTACGTTAGAAGTCTTTCCAGTTGGGAAAGGCTGCTTTGCTTCCCTCTGCTTTGTTATTGACTCTGATTTCAAACTGTGCCATTAGACCTCTCTAACAATGGGAAACTTACTGTCTAAAACTGCCCCAGACTTAAGAGGGACAGCAGTGAATGGCAGCACTGGTCCCCTGACCATGAATCTAGAAACAGTAGTAGTGGTAATAGGTGGTAAAAGTAAACACTGGAATTTGTCTGGAAGAATGACACCATTCGGAGAGCACCCTGAGGGAAACCTCCTTATCTAAAACTCTTGGAGAATCTTTGCAGAATGATCACTCCTTGCTCCCCATGTATCTTCCCTTTCTGGTAAGTTTTAACTGCAGACACCTGTATCAGTTGGGCCTTCATCTTGAGCAGAAAAAGATGTTCTACTTCTTTGGTACATTCATGATGTGGACAGACTAGGAATATAAGACCAGCAAATAATTTTTGTTTGAGTGAATTTTGAGCCAAATGTTAGATGGTAGGAATACCTGTGCCCTGAGCTCACTTGGTTCTGCACCTGGCCAGCTACAGCTAATGCAGAAGTACAACATTTTAAGAGATGGACAGTTAATTGCTTTGTTCTTAAGGATATATTTTGTATAAACTTTAGAAAAGATAACAGATTTTTGTATCCATTACACAGTAGTAGATATCCATTGAAATGAATATCATCTACAAAATCCAGCAGCAGGGGAAGTATTTATAAAAGTTTGTTTTTCTTCCATGTCTCCTTATTGTGTGTCAAACAGTGCCAGGAATCGGACATTCACAAAATAGTTAGGATGTCAGTGAATGAAACATGTCAATTCAGGTTTGGCCCAAGTAATTCTGTACACAGATGCAAACATATGCCACTGATTGCAAAAAATTTTAATTTATTTGCTGTTTGGATAAGGAAGCTGAAGCTGTGATTCACATGTTTCTGAACTGAGTGCACTGGGCTGGGACAACCATCTGTCCTGAAAGGGAGATGCTCGGCTATATGTGCCTACTGATGGTAACATGGGGTACTGGCTAGCAGTCTTATTGAAGCAGTTGCCAAAGGTTTAAGAGTACACAAATAAAAATGAGTTAAACTGACCATTTTTAAGTGGCTTCTGAAGCTTTTAAAGAAAAAGCTCTGTTTGTGAGTGCAGTAGTCCTGCTTCAAGATCATTATTTCAAGCTAAGCTTACCAATTTAATTTTAATCCCTTTCAAACGCCTTGGTCGTGCTTTGAAGATAGCAAACCGCCCCCTCAAGCTCTGAAGCTGAGCACTGGCCCTTTTTGTTTCCACAAGCCGAAAATAAAGCGTTCGCATGAGCTCATTTACAGAGAGTAGAGTTGGCAGCCTTATCAGGAGAGGAGAAAAGACCTCTGAAGATGAAAAGCTATTGCTGTGACAGAAGTCTTTATTAGGTTGGGCAGTAACAGAACGTAGTGTACATGGGATAAAGTGATGGCTACCTAGAGCATTTAGGGAAAACCAGAAGAGTAATAATGTTTTATGTTGTTCTGAGAGTGGCTTCTTTGGTGATCCCTCAGGCCTAGGGATGTTTGGAGTGAAAAAGGGACTATGTAAACAGAATACTGTCTGTACCATCTACAGCCTCTGCTGGTCACAAAAAAGTGAGTCAGAAAAAGGAAAAGATGAGTCCTTACATAGTTTTGTAATTACTCAGCATTCCCTGTTGTGGCAACCCTCTGCTATAGAGTTTGCCAGGAGACAGATTTGGTTGAGAATCCCTTTATCCAGTTTCACACATATGTCAAATCCCATTTACAACAAATATTTCTGTTGTTGAAATTTACATATTTCAGGACAATTTTGAATATAGTACAGATGATATACAAGATAAGCTTTATACTGAGAATAAAGTTTAATTCCACCAATCTTCCCCCTGTCATTGACAACCTATATGGCTTGTTGTTGTTTTTATTTGAGAATTTTTCCTGTTCATTTGTTAGATTTCCTTCTTCATTAAAGATTGTGTCCCCTTGCTAACCTAGTATTAAAGCCCTGGCAACATCTTGTAGGTAACAATGTCTTCACAACCTAAACCTATTAGAATCAGTGATATGTTAGCTACAAGAAAAGAAATGGGTAACTGCTTGTTTCTGTGATTCTTATAAATTTCACAGCTGCTATGAAATTCAAATAGAGACCTGTATTGCTTTTATGGGTATCTCTACCCCTCAGTAAAAGCAAAAAAACCTTTACTTGAAGTTTTGAATTGCCTTCTTTAATGCCTTTAAACAATAGACCCATTTCTTCATTTAATTAAAACAGTAAAAGTTGTGGCTCAACCATACAGATTGACAGAGGACTGTAATTGATTTGGCTCATTTCTTTTTTTTTAATCACAATTAACAATAAAACACAGTGCATTTTGCTGGAGAAGTAACTGAGTAAAAAACAATGAAAAAGAAAGATAAATTGCGGTAATACTGCTTACAATAATTAGGAGGGTATGTTGGATATTATGCTGGAAAAAGTCTGCAATTGGGCTTTTAGTGGCATGGGAGTTTCAGTTGCAGTTTTCTCTGAGTAAGGACTGCAGGCATTTGTTCCTCAAGAAAACCGTGTGAAATTGCTGGATCCTAATAACACATCTTTGTGCAGTGGAACATGGCCCTGATCTCTAAGTGTGTCCTCAGGTAAACTGTTCCATAATAAAGAATAAAGTGTGATGGAAGACCTCCTCTTGAAAGATGGACTTAGCAATTTTTTCCTGGGCTGTGTCAAGTTCCCATGTTTGAGTGGAAAAAATCACCAATATTTATTGCTCCTACATCCAAATTAATTTTTTAAAGAGTTTTCAACAGTTTTACCTCAAAACTGAAAAGGAGAGAACATGTCCACAATCCAACTGACTTTTTATGAGTTTCTTGCCCCTTTACAATAGTTTTGTTCTTTCACTCTTCTTACTTTGTTGCTAATCAGTATTTAGTCTGCTTCCTCACATTAATAATGTAAGTTGAAACTAGCACTAAATAACACCCTTTTATTTTTTTTGTGGTATCTATTGATGAATGAAAAGGACATGAAGGAATTCTTTGTCTCGCTCTAGCTATTCTCAGTGGAGGAATTACTAGTCTAGGCATTGATCTTTGCCATTGGCAGGATTGACTGTATGGCAATTGCATGTAATAAGATACATTTTCTGTCCTCATTTCCAAACTGACGTCGTTTTACATTTCTTAAAATCAAATAATATGCGTTAACTAGTTTGGCATTGTACTTTTGTGAATCACCATCCATTTCAGGATTCATGACATGCGAGAAATATCTAGAAAGTGTTTGATTATGGCCCAGTTCAGCAACAATAGTCTGAGATGACCAGGTAAATCTCTCTCACTGTGAATAGCATTCGTTCATGCAACTGCCAGCACAGACAAAATTTCTTCACTGATGTTTTGGATCTCATGTGCATAGCAGTTAACATGCTTGTTTGTTTGTTTGTTACTGTTGTGAAGTACGTTCATGGCAGAAACTCTTATTTTCAATTCCCTTTTAAAGCTCAGCACACTGAGCCTCCCTTTCTTAGGCACATGCTGCCAACAGAGGATTGTCTCTAGATAAATTATGCCCTCTCTTTCTTAAACAAGATTAAAGAGCTTCTCTGGCTGTTAAGTATCCAGCACTTGAAATCCCAGTCTGTTTAGTTCACTGTGGCAATTGCCAACTCTGTGGAGTTTTGATGAGGATTGTATACCTTAGTGGTACAATGTACAACATGGTTTAAGAAATGTAAAGTGTAGAGAGCATTTTTTGATGTTTAGCACAAAGATGAAAATCCATTCCTCAGAGTAGAATCGATAGAATGGGGCAAATAAAAAACAAGTGTATGAAAAGCTTTTTTACTCTGTCTTACATATTTATGTAACTACAAGGAGAATTTCCTCATCTTTTAATTAGCTAGGCTTAAAAATGAAAAAGCCCATGCAGAGGATTTAAAACTTATTTTGATGATGTTTTGTGGAAATGATTTTGAATAAAAAAGGTGCCAATCAAAATCGCACAATTCTGACTCTGAATTTATTTGAGATTTGGGATTTTTTGATATTGAATTATTAATCTTTGGTCTGTGGAAGTTATAAAAAAAGATTACTTTGACTGTAAAAAGAAAAGATTGTCAGTATAAATTTTGCAGTACATTCTCATTTTTTTCTTTTGTGGGCTTATAATGTAAAGGCCCAGTTAAAACTAAAATTCTGCTGGGTTGATGGATTTAGGATATATGGCAAATTTTCCTATTAATTTAGTGCTTAACTGCAAGTTAATCTAATTTCAAGAAATATGCAAATACTGTCACTGAGAGAACAGTAGACCCCACAACAATTTGGCACAAATTAGAGATGTTTATTACACTTCCACTCTTCGTGGATAGTTTGAAAAGAAGATCACAGAGCAATCTAAAAGGAAAGGCACAGGCTGGAGAGAATAATAAAGAGGTATCAATCCACCACACCACACCATCTCTGACACAATGGCATGACAAGTAGAAAATAACTTAACTCTGTAAAATAGGGAAAAGGCAGTAAAAAATGAATTGTGTTACAGTTTCTAAAACCTGCCTCAATTCAAGAAACAAATGCTCCTGAGCAGTGCCAAGGTGTACGATTTTCACATAAATCTCACATGTCAGCAAATGGGAAACCTGTAAAACCCTAAGAAACTGTGTCAGAAAATACCAGATTTGTTAAGACTATTGAGATCATTGATTTAAGAACGTCCCATCTCTAATCCCAAAGGCCTTCCTCACAGGACCCATTCTCAGTGCCATGTGCTCTGATTTTCTCCAATAAATAATCTCTGCAGAAAACATAGTGGTATTTCCTATAACTGATACACAATTTTGCTGCATATAAACATAATTAGAGGTATTTTCTTCATTGGTCAGTTCCTTTCTTTTCTCCAGGTTTAACTAAGTGAAGGCTTCAAGGCAGAACATTTGAATCAGTTTACTTTGAAAATACAGGCAAGATCTTATTCCTGTTATGTCACTCTAGAGTAAAGCAATAGACTGTGCTTTCTTATCCAGATTTATCTGCATGTTTTTGTACCATTCTTCCAAATATATCTAATCCAGATTAAAATTAGTAGGAAAAAAACCCTGAACATCTGAAAATGGATCCATATTTCACCTCAGGATCAAAATACTTTCTGGAGCAAATGAACACATTGCAGAAGCAGGTTCTGATCCAAAGTAAATGTTTTAAGGTCAAGGAGAGGGAAAGAAGAAGGGAAGAAACAGGTTTGTTTTGTTTAAATAACAGTCCTAGGTACGGTTTTGGATCTTGTGAGAGTAATGTGGAAATGCAGTGATGGGCAGAATCTAAGTGTGGAAAACCGAACCACACAGAGACTTTATTTGCCAATAGCTCTCCAGACCTTCACTTCTTGTGTTTAGTTTCCTGTATTTATATTCAAGGATTGCCTGTGTAAGGCCAGATAAAAGAGTGAGTAAGGAATTTTGACTCTTAGCTTGTATTAGTCATTAAGCAATGCAGAGTCATTGGTTTGAGTTACACTGCAGCACAAAGCACGCACAGCCTTTAGTGATCATTCTCACAAGAGTTCCTGCTGGAGAAAGAGAAGTGTACTCACTGCAGGCCATTATGGATCTTGTAATCTCCTTTTCCTTTAAACCTCTGTCTATTTTTCTGATCACAGTCTGACAACAATGACTTTTTTTTTTTTATAAGTAATTCTCAGAACCCAGGGACCGAATTTTACAAATTGTACACATACTTCTTGGTCAAGTTGCTCAAAACCTGTCCTAGGAAGAGTATTGCACATATTTGTTCAGTTTGAGGGTGCTATTATAAATGTCTTGAAATACTCTTCTAGTTTTCTGTTTCTGGGTTTGTTTCTTTAAGTTATTTTATACATAACCTGCCATCTTTTTACTCAGTAAATTTTACTCTTGAGTCTTCATGTCTTTTAAATTGGGTGTCACATTCATAGGAATGTGTAGTGATATGTTTAAAAGGAAGAAGAAAGAATAAATGAATGTGTTTTAGCGGAGGGAAGAGAACTTTGGGGCATAAAGCAGAAAACTTTGAAAGGAACACGGTATTTGGAAAAAAATACAAAGTCAATGAAAGCAAACTCTTTGCCCTTCTCACCCTTAGAAGTAGCTCTGGAGGAATGTGCAGGCTTCAGTAGGTCTATAATAGATTTGCAATGTATTGAGTGAGAAGACCTTGGTCTCCTGTTTGGTAAATATTCTTCTCATGGCCCCTAGAAAAACAAAATATATGTGTGTTTAGCATTGCACATGGTGAATATTCCCACCGAGATCTGCATTCAAAAGGAGCATAGACATGTATCAGTTTAAATAGACTGTGCTTGTAAGGATCTATTGACTTTAAACTATATTTTAAAAGTCTGCATCTGTTAAAATTCCATATAAAAATAATTTATGAGGAAATTTTATGCTTTATTTCCACTTTTTATGTAATTATGTCACCCAGTTACTTGTATTAACATACCCTTGTACACTGTATGGGTTTTCTTCATAGCAGTTGCCACTACAGTTTAAAGAAAAATATTTTCCTCAGACAAGCATCTTTTATATAAAGGCATTTTTAGCAGGGAGAAGTTGTTTCTTGTGTAAAAGAATAATTCTTGTGACAAAAATTGTTGAACTTTTTTCTCTTTCTCTTTATTTTGTTTTGTTCATTTAGGCTGGCTAAAATTACATACATATTCATGTATTTTAATAAGAACAAAGCATTACTCTTGGATATTTTCCATAAATTTGTTCTCATAAGCAATTTGATAGACATCTACTATAAGTGTAATGGGGGGAAGTTTACAGTAAATCAGTCTGCCTGGTTTAGAAAACTAGAATTTATTAACCCATTTCCCAAAGGTCCAGTACTGCCTATGAGATTAGAAGAAAATTGTCACTGTTCTGTTTTAGAGCAGAGGCACTTTATAGTAAGACTATATGTCTAATTGTTTAAAAAATTATTGTTTTATTGAAGTGAAATCAATTTACCTCGTACTATTAATTGTTCATAAGATTAAAGGCAGTCAAAAAGTCTGAGAAATGCTGAACACATTTGCAGTTATGTTTTTCAGCTGGGATTTTCTGCATAGGCTCTGACCCAGTCCTGTTGCTAACCACAAAAGAGTTGTCAATATGCTGGTTAACCAATATGCTTCCCTTGCGGCACGGGCACAGCCTGCTCGGCACCACAGCCTCCCTGCAAGCATCTCCACGGGGAAAGGTGCTCCGGTCGGGGCGGAGGGGGCTCACCACACTCGCATGCACAGCTGGTGGGAATAAGGCTACGGAGGCAGGAGGTTCCCAGCAGGGTTTATTAGCGGCGGAGGTCGACGCCTACACAGCGGTGGACCTCAACACCCATCCGCGCACGCTGGAAGGGGCAGGGACAAAGAACACAGAACTGAGGGGTACAAGGGTTAAATACGGGTAGCAGCGGGACAGAGCCAGGCGGCAGGGACCAATGAACAAGAAGGGTAGGCAGGAGGACAGACACATAAACCAATGGGGAAGGTGGCTAGGGAAGACAAACCGGGGGGCAAACCAATAGGGATACAGAGACCGGAGAAGCTGCCGGAACTAACCCATGTATGACAAACTGGGGGATGAGACAGCCAACAGGCCAAAAAACCAATGGGGGTATGGAATACAAAACATGGCCATACAAGGCAAACAGGGGGAGTGGAACAGGGTTGAACTGACAGGTTGTCATAGGACTCCCATGGGAGAAGCCAGAACCTAGGGGGCACCCTTCCAGGGCATCCCATGGGCCTCCATATGCTTCTGCATGGAAAGCTTCCAGCAGCAGTATCAGTGAAGTGGTATCACTAATAAGCCTTCCATTAATTGCTCAAGTAGTACCTCGAGATGAGACTCAGAGGCCACCAGCAGGGTAACCTGGCACTCACACTCAGGGCATGAGTGAAGTGCTGAGCATGTTTGGGAGAATACTTAAAATTCAAAGAGTTAGATTTTTTTTTTTTTTTTTTTTTTTTTTCATTTACAGCCACAGAACTTTGTCTGTACTTGTTAAGTCCTTATGTGTCAATTTCATTTCCATTGCTTTATGAAGAAGAAAGACAAATATATGCACTTGTAGGAATTGTAAAAAAATACTCTTGTGTTCTTTTCACACTTTAGCTGATATCACCAGATATTATCTTAATATTTATATACTTTTATATGTAAATACAGTAATATCTCAGTCCTTTTTGTGTTAAAAGAAGTGAATGTTAGAAGATTAACAAAATAGTATGCATTTTTTAATCTTGCAATGTTCCATGCATCTTATAGTCTTATATACTTTATACATCTACCTATATAATTCAGTTGAAGTACTGGAGCCTTCTCTTATAAAATTAAATAAATTTAAAAATTTATTCCCTATTTTGCTCCTCACAAAACCTTAGCATCATAACTTAATCAATTAATTTTCGTGGTTTTCTGCTCAGTTTCACTTTCTGATTCTCATGTACGCACAATTCTTTGACAGTAATATTCATGGAAGGACAGGGGAAATGTTACATACAAACAAAGGAAAAGGCATATTTTCAGTACTCTGGAAAATATTGGGGTAAATGTTTGTACTGTGGATGGGATCGTGGTCCTCCATTAAAGGCCATTTGTAAAATCCCTTTCTGGGAAAGCCAATTGGAAAGCTTTTACCTGCCACCTCCAGAAACCATAATATATGCAGAGAGCATATCTCATTCCATTGTTTCCATCTTTCAAAGCAGTACTACAATACTAATAGGAAACAATTGCACCACATTGACATTTTACATAATTTTCTTTATTTTACTCTGCTGTATCTTGATTTGATGCCCCTCTAGCCACTACATTTTGAAGTTCTTGTTGCTGAAGAGTCATCACTTTAAAACACTGTAAATAATGAAACAAAAAAGAAAATTTTTTCTTCCACATTAACTCTGAGATTTTCAGGCAGAAGCAACACTGAACAAGAAGATGCTGTGATGTGCTATGTCAGTGCCTTCCAGTCTGAACATACTAACACAGATCACTGGTTTTTTCCCCTACCTAAGTAGCAGACAAAGACTGTACTTTTTAAAATAAGCAACTGCTCAGACAAATCAGAAAGGGAGTAGAAACCAGGAATTTCAGATTCCTGACGGTCATAAAGTGTGCTCATCTGCATTATGTACATATAAGCCACTGCTGAACTTTACTCTTGCAGCAGACTGAACTTTAAAAAACAGAAAGTTGTAGTGCATGGACAGGAAGTGCAAAGTACAGAAAAGCCCTGTCATTTGCCAAACACATCTGAAACTAGTAATATAAAATCTTTTATCCTGAGGTTAGAATTATCTTGTTGTTGTACTGCAAGATTACTCTGGGACTCCAAAAGAAACCCTGCTGTGTAACTCCTATCTAGTCTTGAAAAACATTTGCAGACAGAATAACAATACAGAAGGCAAAATGCTCTTATTTTGCCTGCAGAAAGCCAAAAAGTAAGAATACCTACCACATTTTCCAAGTCAAACTGATATTTTCATATAAAGTCAGTGCATAGATTTAAAAGTACCTTTATTTGTAGCATCAAACTGGTGTATGTACTCATTAAATTACTTAAGATATTTTACATTTCCATTTAGGAAACTTTCCTAGTGTTTCCATTGCAGTCTTCCATGTAAGTCAAATTGATAAAGTATACTTAGCTTATAAATCATGATAAGATGTAATTAATGCTCCTAAAAATGTGTTAACAGAAGCTGAGACAAGCAGTAAGCTTCTTGGGCTATTCTCCTGTTGTGCCCTCTGCTCTAGATTAGCCATAAAATGGCATGCAGAAGACATAGGGAAGAAGTTCAGAATTCTGCCATACCTTTTGAGGAAGCTTGAAGGATCAAGTCTGAAATGGATGCAGTTCCAGAAATCATTATGTTACTCAAAAAGAATAAAGAAAAAGCAGGGAAGAATTGCACAGTGTTTCACCAAAAAAA
>VZTR01019370.1:35973-47574 GCA_013400775.1 Chaetops frenatus | reverse complement strand
GTTTTAATTTGGTCCCAAAATCACGAAAGAGCAAAACTCCTCTAAAGGCACTGACTGTTTTCACTGATTGTTGCGGTGGGGTGGTGGTAGGTGCCACAACTGTCCAGCGGTGTCCGCGGGGCCAGGGGCTGCAGTGGAAGCATAGGCACTCAGGCATTACTTGGGCGAACCCAAGACCTCTAGCACACCCACCCAGATGGAAAGAGCAACACAGATGGATAGGCAGACGAGAGAAGGCTCCTTTGCTAAGGATTCCAGAGCATCTGACTTCAATCAAGTACTCTGAAGGGGTCCAGAGGCAAAAGAGCAAAGCAAGGCCTTGTGCATGGGGTTTTAAGGCAGGGGAAGAGGGGCAGGGAAGGTTAGGGAGGCCAATAGGTAAAGGGCTCATGGGCATTACAGAGCAAGGTCCAGGATAACTAAACCAATGGGAATACAAAGGGGGAGTGGTCAGCAGGACAGTCCAATGGGGCTTCGAGGGAGAGGGAGCATTTGGGAAGGGATAGGGACATAAAGGTCAATTAACTGGGGTCTTGGGAGTGGTTTCTACACCTGAGTTTTTGCCCTCCAAGGGGTCCCGCCCGCATCTGGGCATTGTGGTTCCTCGGGCTCCACCCCTGATGGCTCAGGGGGATCCCACAAGTCAGTTATGACTTGGAAAAATCCTGACATTCAGGAGTGGGAGTCTGTCATTCAGATTGTTCAGGGATCCCCACAGATTGCAGAGTTAGCAGCTGTTGTCAGAGCCTTTGAGAAGTTCAAACAACCCTTGAATTTGGTTACTGATTTGGCCTATGTTGCTGGGATAGCTGAAAGAGCAGAACATTCTTTATTAAAGGAGGTGTCAAATCTGAATTTATACAGCTTGCTCTTGAAGTTAATACATCTCCTCTCCCACCGAGAGCAACCATATCACATAATGCATGTGAGGTCACACACTGACCTCACAGGACCAGTTGCAGAAGGCAATCAGAGAGCAGACGCTTTAGCCATGGCAGTGCAGACCCCCCTGCCAGACATCTTCAATCAGGCTAAATTGACCCATCAGTTTTTCCACCAGAATGTGCCCGCCCTTATCCGAGTGTTTAAAATCACACGAGAACAAGCAAGAGCAATTGTAAGCTCTTGCTGCAATTGCCAGGAATTTGCTTTGCTCTCACTGGGGTTAATCCCCGAGGCCTCGAGAGTTTACAGCTGTGGNCACTGGCATACCCCACTCCCCAATGGGGCAATGTATAGTAGAGAGGGCTCACTGCACCCTCAAGAGAGTCCTTGGTCAGCAGTGCAGAGGAGTTGAAACACTATTGAGTATAGGAAGATTATGCAAGGCTCTTTATGTTATCAATTTTCTTAACAATTCATTTATGGAGCCAAATCCCCCCATAGTCAGATGCTTCTGAAACACCAGCAGAGCTCAGCTCTCAGAGAAGTTGTCTGTGCTAATCAAGGAGCCAGAATCCCACCCACACATGAGCCCCTTTCCTTTAATAACCTAGGGGAGAGGGTATGCTTGTGTGTCTACAGGATCTGGCCCAAGGTGGATTCCAGGCAAGAACATCAAGTCGTGCATCGAACTGCCAAATGCAGCACTCAGAGACACTTCTCTGGAACCTCAAAGGGAGCAAAGGGACCAGGCTCAGGTGACGTGGAGGAGAAGAAAGAAAATAAGAATAAATGCAGTTATTCATCAAAAAAGAAGATAACCCTCCAGTGCTGCACCTACTAGAATTACGAGACTCTCTATCAACTCATCATCCCTAAGCCTCCTGCCATGTCTTCAGTGGCAGGGAACCTCTGACTACTCCATATAAGATTTTGGATGCTGCTCATCTTTCCATCAGCTGTTGCGTGGATGTTCCCTCAGCCCAATCAGAACATCTGGGTCACAATAGCCAAGACCTTGCAACAGGACAACCTATGCCTGTCCATGGGCAGCCTAGACAACCTGCTGTCAATGTGCCTGGTTGGGATACCGCTGGCAGAAGATGATGGGCCCCTTAGCAACTCTGTTCTTCTTCGTACCACAGGCAAAAGGCCCAACCCAGTGGACACTTGGGATGAGTGGACTAAGATCCTACCACAAGCACCAGAGGAACCCCAGGAACTGGATTTGTTGGGGTCCTCCAAAGCTGTATATTGTGGGCGATTTTATTATACACAATCTGGCCAGCACTGGACCAAAACTGACCATATTAGGTCCACCTATAGAAAAGATGTGACACCAATTAACAAAGTTTATAATCCAACTAATTGGTGCAATTACACCAGTCCTACACTTTCCTGGTCCTCACTCCATCCCAAAATCTTACCCCGGGGAATGTTTCTCATCTGTGGAGACAGGGTATGGGTCGGGATCCCTTCACACCTCCAAGGGGGTCCTTGTAGCCTTGGCCAGCTTACTACCCTCACCCCAAACATAACTTTACTTCAAAATTGGAAACAAAAAAGGGAAATTGGCATGACAAAAGAGATCATATACTGAATTTGATGAAAATTGTGACAGTAAAGTTACTAATTGGAGTAAAGGAAAGAGAGATGTGGTCTCAGTATTTTTACCTTGGGTAGCTGCAGCTAAGGCTCTCAGTGGACTTTCCCACCGGGGGTGTTGGCTTAGTAAGCAGGCCAGTGCTGCACTGAGTGCTGCAGTCAGTGACTTACTTTGTGATACTGAGCCTACCAGGCACACAACACTGCAAAATTGAGCGGCAATAGACTTTTTACTGCTTGCCCATGGACATGGCTGTCAGGACATTGAAGGAGTGTGCTGCTTCATCCTTTCTTCGCACTCAAAATCTATGTATGCAAACATCCAGAAGATGAGAGACTAAGTAAAAGACTTAAAAGTGGAAAATAACTCAGACTGGGCTAATGAGGTTTATGGACACTGGGGGTTGACGGGATGGGTTTCATCTCTTGTTAAAGGGATTTTGTGAGTCGTAGTCACTATTGTTCTGCTTATGTTTCCCTGTTTGGTTAAGTGTCTGCAGAAATCCGTTGGAGAGGCCTTTTTTAGTAAAACAAAACAGAGGAGTTGTGGAGGCCCTTGAGCCTATAAGGGGAACTTTCAGGGCAATGCTCTGGAGGAATCTACTATAGCCTTTGGGAATGCTTCATCACTTAGGGAGAGAAAAAGGCTTCTCCCATGGTGCTCTGCAGCAATATGTTAATCTGCCTCAGTTCTGTTCTTCCCATTGGCCTGGGCTTTGCCCACCTCTATTGTTCATATATTTCCCTAGTTCTAGAGGTTTCTCCTTTCCCTGTTTCCCCACTGGTTGTGGTATCGCTGATTGTCCACCCTCATGTTCCCTATAGTTCACTGCCCTTTGCCCTGCCCTTGTACCGCCCCTGTGCCTGCAGACCATTGGCCTCTGACCCCATACCTAACCCTAAGCACTGCACTGATTCCCTGTCTTTTGTCACTGGAGCCCTTTGGTGTGTGGAGCAATAAACCTTACTGGAACTCTAAACAGGAGACCCTTCCTGCCTTCTATTTGCTGAGCTATCCATGGTGTGTGTGAGTGGACGAGAGGGACTGCCTGAGTGCCCACCCGAGCAGCTTCTTGAGAAGAGGCACTTCTTGGGAGAGTAGCAGCATTTACCATCCATTTCCACGCTGCTACAGCTTTCTAAACAGAATACCTCAAGCTAAATTTGTCATATGGTGGCTGTTCCACAATCTGAAATTAGACTTCAGGGTGCGGCCAACTAGCTGTTCTACAGCTACCCAACAGCAGAGGGCAAGCCAAGCTTCTGATACGGAAATGGCAGATGGCAAGATCTCTTCCACCAAAGTCCTATAACCCTGGAACTCTTTTGCTGTGCCTCATTCATGGCTTTAAGTTAGTATTTAAATATGCTTATAAATATTTTTTATTGTTGAGTTTATAATCTCTTCTGTTTTGGGTTTGTTTCCTCCATTTTCTGTTTAAAACTTTTCATTTATTTGAGTCTTCTAAATGGAAGTGTTAACTCTTTGCTTCGACCAAGTGAATGTTTGAGCTCAACAGACCAAAAAATTACGAATACCTCCTGGTATGCCAAGTGTAGAAAGGCTGGACTTTGGTATATTGTTAAATATATGAATTTTCTAGAGTTCTTACTGTGTATTATTTAGTGAGCTGTATGAATCTACCTCTTATTGCAAATGAGTTTTCAGGAACTGCCACACTTTAAACATAGTGAGGGAATAAACACCCATTTGTTCTATTTTGCTTTCTGCAGTGTTCAGTTTTTGACTGTGAAAAACTGACTGGCAATGCTTATCTGAAACAGCTCAGCTTGTAAGAAAGTTGACTGGTTCTGCCACTTTCTCACAAAAGATGTCAGGAGAAAAGATCCTAGGTGTGGGATACAACAGTGTAGCAAAAAGAAACTGTAAAACTACCAAGGACTAAAGAGAAAAATTATGGAAGCCTTCTCTTTAACTTGGAAATAAAGAAAGAACCTGGACTTTAAATGTCCCGAGTGCAACTATGACTTCAATGAAACTAGCAAAGATTTCGCTTTCATTTTTATTGCACCTAGGATGACACCTCTGTGTTTATAGCAAATTAGGATATCCTTCTGTTCATAAAAAGGACTTACCTTTGCAGGCAGGCGGTGTTGTCCACGTTCCATTTTCCAAGCAGATGCTCCGCAGGGGCCCCTCCAGCATGTACCCACTGTAGCATGAGTAGGTGATCATGTCTCCATATTGATAGAAGCTACCACGAATCAGAGCATTCTCTACATGAGCTGGAGGACCGCAAGATATCTCTAAACAAAAGAAACCATCCAGATGTTGATGAGCTGCAGAGACTACATGATACAGCTTCTAACCCTGGACATGATGCTGTCTGGGGGAGGTGCCACAGACACACCTCTGGTGGTAAAGCAGCAATGGAGTCCAAGGATCTGAACAAACTTAGGAATTGGGTCCATGAGAACCCCATGATGTTCAACAGGTCCAATTACAAAGTGCTGCACTCAGGTCAGGGCAATACCAAACGTGAGTACAGACTAGGAGATGAAGTCACTGAGAGCAACCCAGAGAAGGGCTTGGGGGTTCGTTCTGGTAAGAGGCTGGACGTGAACCAACACAATACACTTGCAGCCCCAAAAGCCAATTGTATCCTGGGCTGCATCAAAAGTGTAACCAGCAAGGTGAGAGAAGGGGTTATGTCACTCTACTCTGCCCCTGTGAGACCCCATCTGGAGTGCTGCATCCATCTCTGGGGTCGTCAGTACAAGAAAGACATTGATCTGTTAGACTGGGTCCAGACAAGGGCCACAAAGATGGCCAGAGGGATGGAGCATCTCTTCCTACCAAAACAGGCCAAGAGAGCTGGGATTATTCAGCATGGATAGGAGAAGGCTTCAAGGAGACCTTATTGCAGCTTTCCAGTTTCTTAAGGAATCTCATTGAGAGGAGATAGTATTTATACGGGAAGATAGAGACACAACAAGGGGTGATGGTTTTAAACTGAAAGAAGGCAGGTTTAGTATAGATATTAGAAAGAAATTCTTTACCCAAACAGATGAGGTGCAGGAACAGGTTGCCCAAGGAAGCTGTGGATGCCCCATACCTGTAAGTGTTCAAGGCCAGGTTGGAAGGGACCCTGAGCACCCTGAGTTAGTGAACGGCATCCCTGCTTATGGCAGAGGGGTTGGAACTAGATGATCTCTAAGGTCCTTTCCAATGCAAGCCATTCCATGATCTGACGAATCTAAACAATATTGCTTGCAAGATGTCAAAAGGCTTTCAGACATGCTTGCTAAAGGACACTGCCTTCTGTCAGTATCAATAAATACAATAAAAGGCAGCACCTCTTCCTGCAACTCTTATCTCATCACCCATAATCTCATGGGAATCCTTCTTATGGTACATAGGACATCCAACAACCAATCCCAGCTCCAGGATTTGCAAAAGGTAAATTGAGACTACATCCACAGAAGGGCCTAGTAAATAGTAGGATGAACACAGTTGAAGGACCAACTACTATTCAGATCTACTCTGAATCCTTTTAAGGAAATAACTCTGCTAGAAAAAAAGAAGACACAGTTCTTCTCTAGAGCTTCTTAGATTCCTCTGGAAAGTACCAATCCCATAGGAGCTGTGTGTCATGTACTTACTTTCACACTTAGCTGTGGCTGGAGTCCAGGTCTCATCAGCATTACAGGTGATCACAGACTGCCCTTTCAGCTGGTAGCCTTCCCTGCACCTGATGGATACATTCTGGCCAACATGAAAATCCACCTCTGACAGAATGGCATTCTCTGGGATTATGAAAGGCACAGGACAAGGGTTTGCTGTTCAAAGTAAGGGTGTGAGGGAAAAGAAGAAGGGAAGAAAAAAAGACATAAGGAAGACCACTTTAGAATAGTTCCTGCAAATTTCAACCCCAAAACATATGAAAAACAATAGAAATGGATGCTGCACATGAATCCAATTTGTAATTTGATTTGAAATGATGAGGTTTGGGTCATAAAATAACAACAACAACAACAACAACAATAATAACAATAACAATAATATGTTTAATTCACTGCTGTCATATGGCTTGTTACCATACTGTGCTGATGCCAGGAGAGGACATACTAGGCATTTAAGTGAGAAATACCCTACTTATTACTCTGAAACCATTCTCTCTCGTCCTTTGTGTTTACCATAACTTTTCTATAAAAGAGAACCAGACCTATCTCACTTCATGGAGGGGCTAGACCAACAAAGAACAGCAAAAATTCAGATGTTTGATTAGAGACTTACTGTGACATTCATTAGAGCTCAGAATCTCTCTAGTTTTATTTATTGCTGGTTGTAAGCTTCCTGGACTACTTTTTCATGGTCTAATGACCTCATCAGCAATGTAGAAAATATTTGCTCAATAAAGAGCAGAGATTTTTGTCAGTTTCTTGATACTAAAATGAATAAATACTTTGTAGTACAAAAATTAAATGTCTCAATTAGCCATCCTAAGACTACACTGGGTCTTAAAATTAGTTACAGATACATACAGCAATAAGGAAGACAATTGTGGGTGTGTGGGCACAGTGCACACGTACATAACGTGCTATTTCACAGAATTGCAGAAGAATTTATACAGCCATTAAGTTCAACCTGCTTTTCCAAGCAGGGCCAACTAGGTCAGAAGTTGCTCTGGAACCCGACCAGCTGAAATTTGAGTAACTCTCTGGATGGAGATCTCATGTCCTCTCTGGGTCTCTCTTCCTTTGTTTGGCTCTGTTGATGGTAAAAAGCTGCTTCAAAAACTTCACTGGATCTTCCTTTATTGCAACTACTGTCCACCGCCTTTCATTCTACCACTGTGCAACTCTGAGAAGACTCTGGCCCCTTTTCCTTTACACCCTGTCAATATGTCACCTGTGGACAACAATAAAGTCTTCCTTTTGCCTTCTCCTCCAAATGATTCTCTCACCTGCTTGTACTATATATCAAGTGGTTGACTGTAATAACTCCATTTTATGTCATCTTTCTGACTAGAGGGAGCTATCCAGAAGACAGCTTGTTCTTTTACCTTCACAAAAATACACTCAGAGAAATTAATGCTTTAACTTGTCTCACTAACTGCTACTGTTGTTTCTCTGCAAAAACTTTTTCCGTTACAAAGCAAACACACACGTTTACAGAGAGGCAAGGGATTACTCCATCTTCCATCTCCTGTGCACTCTGCTGTTGGTTCTCCTTCCAAGCTGTATCCCCTCTCACAGAGATATGTTACTGTACTGCCAACTGTATAGTTTTCATAAACTGCTTTCCCGTTCAGCAAGGAAACTGGAATTTTGCATCTCGTCTCTGCAAAGGAAGGGGCCTTATTAATTCAGCTTGGTATTAGTCCTGGACTTTCAACAATTCCTGAATTAATAACACAATATGTTTAAAGTCACCACAGACTTATAAATCATGAAGAACATTGATTCAATAGCGCTGAGAAGGAAATATAGCCAACCCAGAAAAGAAGTTCCTCCCAGTGATGGAGAAAAGCCCCAGCAAAATGGGGAAGTGAGGGCACATTTATGACTTCATACTGGGGCCAGCAGAGCAGAAAGATGGAAATCATCCTTTCTTACCACTGACAGATTCTCCGGAAGCCCCACATTACAGAATCATTTCTCAGAAGTAACTCAGTCTCTGGATTATACGATACGCATGCGTAAGGGCGGAGCTATTGCTTGTCCCAGATCAGAATTTTGGTTTCCAGGACACGAAACCAACCCCTTACCTTCACACAATGGCAGGGGTTTACTCCAGCTCCCATTGGCAAGACATGTGATATTCTGGGGCCCAACAAGATGGTATCCAGAGCTGCACACAAAGGTTACGTTACTTCTGTATGTGCTTCCAGTAGAAATGGCCTCTGCTTTTTCAATGGAGGGATGCAGCCCACAAGAAATTTCTAGGAGAGAAGAAAACTTTTGGGTTTTATACACACAATGAAGACTATTCTTTCTATGGGTCACACACTATCTAACAGATGGCTCTGTTCTCACCCTGAATTAATGGAAAGACAGCAAGAAAGAAGCCGTGAACTGCTACATGGAGAAGGGTTATACAATTCCTTCCCTGCCCTTTCTCCTGGGGTTCACACTGCAGACACCTGAAAATGTGCCCAAATGTATTTGATAGTATTGTAAGATCTGAGGTATGTTCAAACCAACAGAGGATTCAGAATATGCCTTCTGTGCAGGCCTGAGGCTGCATTTTCAGTTTCCTTTGTGCCCCTACAGTGGAAGATGATCTCAATATGTGCTCAAGAATAATGGCACTAGTTAAGAAGAATCTTAACTCCTGTCCACACCATGGAGACCAAGTAAATTCATCGAAGGTGAGAGAGAAGAATGCAAGGCATAGGACTATGACATCAGCAAGAAAAGATGGAAAATGATTTATTGGTAAAGACTATAAATATTGGCATTTTATTGATATGCTGTACGAAATAAGCCATAAATCCTTCTTTCTAAGCTCCCTCAATTAATTATCTTCTTGATAGCCAAGATTTGATCCTAGGGAGCACAGACACACTGAGTGGTCAGGATATCCTTGCTTTGGCATGGCAGGGATGAACATGATGTCCAAGGCTCTGCACACCATAATTCAAGGCAAGTCAGATACAGCAGGCCATATTCCTACCCTACTGACCTCAGCATGACTCTCTCTATGTCTCTATGCCATTTCAATGTGCCAAAAAGAGATTGCTTTAGATCAGAGAGGTACTGCCAGTAAGAACTTCTCTGCTGGCTTTTCCCCTGGCTCATTGTTTTACAGTTCCTCTGCTGGAGGGAAAGACAGGGAGCAAGCCAGACAAAACACTCTCCTTCTGCCCTAGCTTTCCTGGACATCACATTGCTCTACTTGCTACTTACGCACGCATGTAGGGGCAGAAGGGCTCCACTTTTTGTCAACATGGCAAATTCTTCTGCTTGGTCCTTGCAGCTCAAAGCCAGGGTCACAGCTGTAAAAAACTTCACTGCCAAACAGGAACTCCTCTCCCTGAACAGATCCATTTTCCATCGTGTCTGGGGGACCACATGATATCCCTGTAATGTAAGAAATACTTGCCAATCAAGCAGAATGTATATGGCTTGTCCTGTTCACAGCTCCTCCACAGGTTTTACTCTGAGAAACAGGTAGGAAAATAGAAATTATCTGGCCATTGCCAGGAATTTGCCCTCGAGTAGCAGAGCAGAATCAAACTTGGTGCTTCCACTTTATGTTAAAAGTAAAAAATCTATTGTGACTGTGCTGGCAGGAAACCTCAGGAAACTGTTGCCTCTTTCAGCCAACAGCTGAAAGTATTCCACATAAGTATTTATGTAGAAACTCCTACTTCAGCACTGCAATCAATGACATCTCAGAGAAGTGAAGTATACCTTTGAGAATAATACCCACAGAGTTACAGTTGAGGATGCTAAATACCTATGACTCCTGGGAACTGATGTGTTCAGAGGTCCTCAGTAACGCCAGAACTCATGACCTGTAGTGTCAGAACTATTTAAACCTGGAAGCTATATGCAGAAGAGCAAGGCAGAAAGGTGTAGAGACTTCCTTCACACTACTACCTGCACACACCAGCAATTCTGCCTTTCCCAGTTGTTACCAGTGGTACTCACCAAAAATATTTAGGTAAGCGCAGACAGTATGAGTTTTAAAGCAAAATGAGCACTAGTGATTTCTGTTGTGTGATACCACCCTTGACCAACACTAAGTGATAGACTCAGGTAGAACATACTTCTGCACACTGGCACTGTGCCACTCCAAAGCTTGTCTTCTTGGCAAGTCCGTTCTGCAGCACCCTGTGAAACAAAAGAAAATGCTCAGAGAACAACTTTACTTTAGTTAACTCTTTTCTCCCATCAGCTTTAGTATCCAGCAAGGTGAGAAGGCTTTTTCTCCATGTGCCACCCATGTAATGGAAGTGGTACAGCCCAAGTCTGCTAGCAGAGTTTATGGTAGAACTTTCTGCAAAATGATGGCTGTTCTTTATAAACCAAAAGTTTGTGGGGTCTGTTCTACTTATATCTCTGGAGTATTATCTTTTTCGTCAGTTTTATCATTCTTGTTCCTAGGAATGTGCTGTGATGACAAATTTTCTCCTTTCAGGACTCACTTACAGGAAATTCAACTAGCAATTTTTTTCAACATCAATACAAGCTTGTGTTTGATAAACCTGATTTAACCACATCCCAAACACTCATTCTTTATATTTGCTTATAAATTACATTACTTCTTTCTTACATACAAGTTTTATAGACAGTGTACTAGTCCAGGATTTAATTCTTATTTTTTTTGCGAGACATGGAGAACAGTATTTAATTTTGTCCCCTGCTGTAATGTACTTTCATTACAAAACAGACACATCGATAAAGGGCAGCTGTTTGACATGTTGCTGTATGCCATCACACCCAATGGACTTCCCAAAGGAAAAAAGCAGGACTTATCTTCTACAGGGGGTACACAGTTTGACACCAGGTGGCAAAACTGGATTAAGAAGCCTGTAAGAACTTATTACTATATAAAAACACTGGTTTATTACTTCCTAAAATTATTTGATACAGCAAATTTACCTTTTTGTCTAAATACCAACACCTCCATCCCTAGTGAATTTGCACATTTGACAACATAATGAAAATTAAAGCCATTGTTACCTAAGCATTCTCCAAACTCTTCTTATTTTTATCTTAATGGAGTGAACTAACTTCTGACTGGGTGATTTTACATGCATGAAATTCTTAGTTAATTACTGGTGTTATGACAGTACGAAGGAAGTGCAGCCTGCCCTCTGCTTGGCACTCACAAAACCAGCATTAAGAGCCAGCCTCTGTCCTGTAGACACATCACGACCTCAAGTCTCATTCTGTCATCACCTGGGGATGGTAGAGATAATGCTGTGGCTCAGCAACATACTGTCATTTCTGAATTCACCGCAGCTTTTGAAAACACCCCTGAGGCAGCTCTGAGTTTGCTAGCCTGAATCCTGACACTGGGAAAGCAAAATGCTGCTTCAGAGCTCAGGTGGGGATAAAAGCTGTAATAAAAACAATGGACAGGAAAGAACTTGAATTCCTTCTCTGTCAGGTAATAAAGCTGCCATTGAACAAACTGGA